>ML262539.1:0-66226 GCA_005239495.1 Nicotiana undulata
CCCCGGATTATATTTGCAACGCCCGCTTAGTCTTTTATTAGACACAGTTGAGCGTGATCAGATATTCTCTTTTGCATTTCAGTAATTAGGTGTGAACATGGAATGTATGTAAATTTTACTATGTTCTTATAACTCTGGGGCATTCGTTTCCTATAAGATGGTTAGCCTTAACTTTGTCACTGTAAAATTATTTTAGTTTAGTACTATAAATGTTTTGTTTAACCATTAACGTTGAGATGTTCAAAATGTGATGACTCAAAGGGGTCATTTTAAGAATTTAGACCTAATTCTATGCTTATTAGTCATAAAAAGATTAATTTTAAGTAACTCAATTTGCGTGTGCAGTCCGACGTGAAACCGGAAAGCTTTTATGTGAAAATATGAGAAATAGTAATTTATAGAGTTAAAATTTAGTTTTAGTTGACTTTGGTCAACCTTTTGAGTGAACGGATCATGTTCCGACGATACCTAATTCGTACCAAAAGAAACAGCCTCCTCTTCAAGCTCCATGATCTCTCTCTCGATCTTTGAGAGCTGTGAGCGAGACACCAGAAAAAGACGGACGAACACAGAGGAGCAACAACTATTTTTCCAATCCCAATTTCTAATCTCATCTTCCCAAAAGAGAGACCACCCTCCTGGAACCAAACGTTGTAATATTAAAGTTGATATGTATGTTCAATCTTTGGATTTCTTTATCCAAATGAACATTAGGACATATCTATGTAATTAATGTTACATGCCACTGAAAGTCCTTTTCAAGTTTCAGTTACCAAGGAAAATAATTACATCCATCAATTGAATTGAAGTTTCAATTATACCAATCACAAAGTGGAAAGGTACTTTGTCGACATTAACATCAATTTTTGACCGCTGGCTATGAAAATCACTCCAGTGAAGCCTCATGTTTTTCAAACCCATTCAACCAGGTTTCAGGCACGGTCTGTTCCGGTCAGCTCTTTGAGTTTCGGTGTTCTCCGACTCGAGTAGAGTTCGAGTTCGTCCGCTAGATTCGAGTTTTTCCGACGAGGTTCGGTCAGTATTTCACCTGTCGAGGTCCGATCATGGTCCTATGCATTGTCAAGTTTTACAATAGTGAGCATATCTATTTAGAGGTTTGCCTTATTAATACAAAGCCCAAGTAGATTCGAGTGCGTCGGAGACGAATTCAAAAGGAAAAGCCGTAATTGAGCAGTGAGTGGCCTACGAAATTGAGGTAAGTATTTGGTCTAACTTTGGCTTGAGGGAATAGGACTCCCCACTTATTTTCTATGTGAAAGGCATGGGTGTGGTGTATAGGTGAGGTGACGAGTACCTATGCACCACCCAAATTGTCTGTTAAACATGATCCCCTTCCCGTTCCCCACTTATTTGATTATTGTCTTACCTGATATATGTTCATTATTGTTTTCATGACTATTTGGTCTGATTAATTTGTTGTTAGATATTGTTGTGACTATTTTTGGAAGAGTATTGATTGTTGGAGTTGATTTCCATGTGATGTAAAGCGGTTGAGAAAGTTTGGCATTGTGTTACGAAGTAAATATAGATATATTTTATGTTCCTGTTGGTTTCATGGTTGAGAGAATATTGATGAAGTTATGAGAAAATTGCAGTTTATTAATTATAATTTTTGAGACAAAAATATTGTGGAAAGCTTGACCTGAATTGTGATATTTATGAATAATTGAGATGATATGTCTGGTGGGAGCGGGTTGCATGCCGCAACAAGGAGTAATAAGGGTGGACATGTGGGATCGGGTTGCGCGCCGCAACAGGAGTAATAAGGGTGATATATTTAGGGAGGAGCAATAAGGGAGGACATGTGGGAGCGGGTTGCACGCCGCAACAAGGAGCGATAAAGGAGGACATTTATATTTTACTGATTTTTAAAGAAAGAGAAAATAAAGGTTTTGAAACGCTAAAATGTTTATTTTACTATTCCTTATATATTTTGGCACTATTTTTCTTTAAAGTTAAAGTTTGGAAATTTAGAAATTTATTTGAGAATTGGTTATAGCTGAGACTTGGAAAAGGCAGTTGAGTTATTTTATTTTGTTGCAGCATTTATTTATCTATCTGTTTAGATTCTTTTCTTGCTTTATTATTTATTATTGCTACCACTTATATTGTTGAAGCCCCGCCTTAGCCTCGTCACTACTTCGCCGAGGTTAGGCTTCGCAGGCTTTTTTATAGAAAGAGAGTAGGGGGGGGCACGGAAGATTGGTCCGCTCCGAAAAGCTGAGTTTTTCGGTTCGCCCCCTTTAGCATCTGCCGAGCACATCTAAGCGAAAAATAGAAAAACTGGATTTCAATTGGAACTCAGTACATGGGGTCGGTTGTACTGATACTACACTATGTGCTCTTTTGCACAGATCCAGGTACTAGTCAGCAGTAGAGGATTTCAGGACGACCACCGATTTATTTGGAGACACGAGGTACATCTGCCGGCGTTCGTAGATTCCGAGAGTCTTCTCCCATTTTTGAATATACTGTTTATTATTATTCAGAACAGTTACGTTATTTCTTTCAGCCATTATTTGTAGTATTCTTTAGTAGTTCGTGGATTGTGACACCAGACCCTGGGGTAGTCTTAGAGTTATTTATATAATTAGTTCGGAGTTCGTTTCATTTAATTGGTCATTATTATTATTTTGTTTTAAGGTTGTTGGAAATTTATTTTAATTAAGTCCATTTTAAATTGATTTATTTATGCTGAAGTAATTATTGAAGGAAATTGGTTAATCGATTTTCTAACATTGGCTTGCCTACCAAGTGTGGTGTTAAGCGCATCACGACCACTAAGATTGGGAATTTGGGTCGTGACACAACATTATTAAGCTTTCTCAAGTTGGGGACCAATATAATGCTTGACATATACGCTAGGAAACCTTTTGGGAACTTCTCCTTTTAATAGGGAAAAAATCAATGACCATTTTTTAATGCTTGACATGAGCTAATAAATTTTAAGGCGGCCATACAATGTCGTTTTGTCTTTTTAATAGCGTTCATAATAAATCAATCCTGGGCCGTAAAATACATAATCATGGCCCAACCAAGTGCTTCGAGTGGCAGAGATGAATCCAGGATTTAATGATTGGGGGCATCGTTGTATGTAATGTAAACTTACCAGTAGTCAAAGAGGTTAAATTTTTTAGGTATACATTCATTTGGCCAGTTCGCTATATTTTAAATTAATTCGGTTCGGTTCAATTCAAATTTGGTTTATTTTACAAGATCTTTTGGTGCATAAATAAACACGTGATAACGAAACTGAATATATTTGGTCCTTTCAAGGAAAAGATAATACTAACTACGTAAAAAGGAAAAATGATTAAAAACATTCAAATTAAAATAATTGAGATCTAGAACGAAAAAACATAGGCAAATATACTTTTATAATCTAAAGAGCTACTAATAAAAATGAGATTGTATATAGGGAAAATATCAACATGAAGATAAAAGAAATTAAAAAAAGAAGAGAAAAGAAAATAATCTGGAAAGAAGGGACACCAAAAAGTACACAACATGAGTTAAAGAGGATCGATTTTGAGTATTAAGCTTGGGAAGGGCTACTTTGACCAAAGCACCATGGGTGCCACAAATTATTTATATACTTATTTTACATGAAACACAAATGAAACACCACTGAGTACATGAAATTCTATCCGAGCGACCAGATGGCATATCACCTCGTCACCTCTTCATAGATCCGCTCTTGTCGAGTGGGCTTATCCAAATCCACATGGTGAC
Source organism: Nicotiana undulata (assembly GCA_005239495.1). Lineage (NCBI taxonomy): Eukaryota > Viridiplantae > Streptophyta > Magnoliopsida > Solanales > Solanaceae > Nicotiana > Nicotiana undulata. The sequence goes on from ML262539.1 coordinate 3,754, forward strand.
TTTGAAAAGGACCAAATATGATGTATGATATGTGAGTTATTTTCATAAAGAATTAACCTAAATAGTTGTTCACTCATACACTTAAATTAAAAATAACCGGTAGATGTATATGAAGAAATCAGCTATCCATGGAGCTCTGCCATAGATGAATAGCTGAAGAATTTAGGTTTAGGAAGAAGAAGTAAGACTCGATGTTCTTAGAGAAAGAGGAAGATGAATTTGTGTTGATTTCAGAATCTGTGCATGCAAAATATATAAACCAACTCTGATTCTTAACTAGAGTTGAAACTAAAACTAACTTGAGTTACACTAACTCTATACTAAGGTAAGTTAGTTATAACTAACTAGATAACTAATGAAGCTTAACCGCCACTATCATTACTAATCTCAACACTCCTCTCAAGTTGACGGGTATGAAAAAAATTTCAACCTCAGCTTGCTAAGCAAAGAATAGTGATGGACCTTCCCTAGTCTTTTAGTGAGAATATCTGCTAGTTGCAACTTGGTATTAAAGTGAGAGGTTTGAATGAGACAATGGTGTATCTTCTTCGCACAAAATGGCAATCAATATCAATGTGTTTTGTCCGCTCGTGAAAAATGGGATTTGAAGCTATCTGATTAACTGTTTTATTGTCACAATGCAAAGGAATGGGTAGCTGAATCTGGATTCGCAATTCTTTGAATAGTCCTACTAACCATGACACTTCTGCCACTGTGGAGGCCATACTTCTGAACTCTGCTTCTGCTGAGCTTCTGGAGACTGTGTTTTGTTTCTTAAACTTCCATGATATCAAAGAGTTGCCAAATTTGACCAGATACCCCGTAACTGATTTTCTGGACTGAGGACAAAAAGCCCAGTCCGAGTCACAAAATGCAACTAAGGTATCAGACTGTTGTGAGGGCATCAATAGGCCTAATCCTGGTGAATTCTTGACATACCTAATTACCCTTAATGTTGCATCCATATGGGATCTCTTAGGTTTATGCATGAATTGACTTAGAACTTGAAAAACATAGGCTATGTCAGGCCTTGTCATGGTTAATTATAGCAACCTGCCCACTAACCTTTGATAAGGTTCAGGGTCAGGCAATACATGATCCTTGACTCTTACATCCTCAAAACCTAAAACCACTTCATCAAAATTCTGTTGTAGTTAGCCTTTGATTGCACTCTAATTGAGTGGATACTAGCTTAGCTCCCCCTAGCCTAAAATTAGCAATCAAGTCAAGTGCTTTCCTCTGATTCATTAGAATGCCAGTCTTGCTGCGAGCAAATCCTATACCCAAAAAGAATCTGAGTTCCCCCAAGTCTTTCATTTTGAACTTCTTCTGCAGATTCTCCCTAGTAGTCTGAATCAGATTAGGGTCATTTCCTATAACTAGGAGGTCATCTACATAGACTAGAATGACAACCAAAGCTGAGCCTTTCTGTTATGTAAATAAGGAGTGGTCAAAATGACTTTGAACAAATCCTAAATCTCTAAGAGCTTATGTCAACTTCAAGTTCCATTGTCTTGAAGCTTGCTTAAAACCATAGAGTGACTTTTTCAGTTTGCAAGCTTTGGTCTTGGACTCCCCTTGATGTTGTACCCTTGTGGAAGATGCATGTACACTTCATCAAATAAGTCACTTTAATGACCCGACCGGTCGTTCCGTGAGATTAGCCTCGTTTCCTCTATTCCAGCTTTGTCTTGTGTTAATTAACCTAATTATGATGTGTGGGGTCGGTTTGTTTAGATTCGAAGTGGTCGTGGTGAGAATTGAGACACTTAGTCTCTTAAATGAGCTTAATAGTTGGAAAAATCAACAGGGAGTTGACTTAGATGATTTGGTGTTTAGGAGTGTGATCGGAATGTGATTTTGATGTCCGGAGTAGAATTAGGCTTGAATTGGCGAAATTGAGTTTTTGAAGATTTTCGGTCGGTAGTGAAAAACTAGTTATCGGGGTCGGAATGGAATTCCGAAAGTGTGAACAGGTTCGTAGTGTCATTTTGGACGTGTGTGCAAATTTTCAGATCATTTGGACATGATTTGGTTGGTTTCGGCATCGTTGGTGATTTTAGGAAGTTTTAAGAATCTTAGGCTTGAATCATGGGTTGAATTGGAGTTTCGATGTTATTTTGGGTATTCCGAGGGTTCGACTAGGTCTGGGTGATCATTTATGACTTGTTTGTATTTTGTATTGGGGTCCCGAGGGGCTCGGGTTGATTCCGGATAGCCATCGGGGACTTAGAAGTTGGAAAATGCAGCTGAAGTGCTGCTGGTGCTGCCCATCTGGTGTGGCTACACCTGCGGAGGGTTGAGCGCAAGTGCGATCTCCGCAGGTGCGAGGATTTGACTGCACCTGCGGAATCGCAGGTGCGGAAGAAGGCCGCAGGTGTGATTTTTGGGGACTTAAGTCAAGTGCGCAGGTGCGCAGCTGGGACCGCAGGCGCACGTAAGGGACCACTGGACAGGAGAGTATAAATTCCAGTCTTCGCGATTTTGAGCCATTTCTTCAATATTTTCATTCGAGATTAAGCTTTGGGAGAGGGTTTTGAAGGAGGAAATCAAGAGGACTTCATCGAGGTAAGATATTTGAACCTAAAACTCGTTTCTATAATTTTGGACTGAAATAGGGTGAAATTAAGGGAAAATCAGTGTGTAAATTGGGGGTTAGGGCTTGGAAAATTGGAGACTTTGATTGAGTAATTGATTGGGCCATTGTGGTCTGATTTTGATGTTCTTGGTATGTATAGACTCGTGGGAGGATAAGAATTTAGACTTTATGATTTTTATCGAATTCCGAGACGTGGGCCCGGGGGTCGGGTTTGGCCAATTTTGGGATTTGTGCTTAATTGTGATGATTTTTGAGTGGGTTTTGTCTCCGTAGCATATTTTAATGCTATTAATTTGATTTTGATAGTCCCAGAGCATTTGGGAGCCGAATTCGAGGGGCAAGAGCATCTCAGAGTAGTTTTCGGGCCGGTTTGAGGTAAGTAATGACTGTAAATCTTGTCTTGAGGGTATGAAACCCCGAACTTCACATTGTATCACTGTTTTGGAGTGGAGCACATGCTAGATGACGAGTGTGTGGCGTACACTATTGGGGGACTGTGACTTGGTTCGTCCCGTAGCAACTAATAAGTTGCATATTTGATTACAAATCACCTGATATTTTCTGTTTTAAAGGATTATTACTATGTTTTGGGCTAAATGTCGTATTTGGGCCTCGTGCCATGTGTTTATACCCCTTGGGGGATTTTTACTGCTATTCCTCACCGTGTTGATTTATGATTTACACTCAGTCATATTATGCTTAACTGATTTCGAACTCAGTCTCATTTATACTACTTTGATGCATAAAATGATATTTTTGGGTCGAGTACCCCGTTCTACTGATAGTCCGGGTGGCTTTTGAAAGGTTTTTGACTGAGTGAGGCCGAGATCCTATGTTGTGAGGAGTATATATGGATCGGGATGCACGCCGCAACAATATATATATATATATATATATATGGATCGGGTTGCACGCCGCAGCGAGATATGTTGGATCGGGCTTCACGTCGCAACAAGATATTGGGTCGGGCTACACACCGCAGCAATATAGCGCTTGGGCTGTAGAAGCCCATCTGGAGTCTGTACACCCCCAGTGAGCGCAGGTACCTACTGAGTGTGAGTGCTGAGTGTCGAGTGCCGAGTGATGAGTGATTGGGAGGCATGAGTGGCCGTGAGGTTGCCCGAGGGGCTGATTATGAGTGATTGTGAGGCATGCTGAGGGACTGATTTTGAGTGATGTTATGCCTGCGGGGCGATTTATTATTCATGTTTTTGCCCGAGTGGCTACTTATGATTCATATCATTTTTACACTAAACTTCTTGGACATTTTTCTGAAAACTTTGGAAATTACACTTTTCAAAGTATTTTTATTGAAATTGGCTTTTTAAGCGTGATAATTTAACGTATGTATTGTTGGAAAGAAAAAATGTGCTTATTGTGAAATGATGATTTGACTTTATGTGTTTCTTACTGCTCAGACCTGATTTATTTTCATTACTACTGAGTTGGCGTACTCACATTACTCCCTGCACCTTGTGTGCAGATCCAGGTGTTAGGGCAGAGTGAGTTGTCCATCTGTTCCAAAGACTTCTCGGAGATTTGCGAGGTAGTTGCACGCGTCTGCATCCCTGTTTCCTCATGCTTAGTATTATTGAGTTTAATTTCTTCCAGACTTATATATTTTCTTTAGATGCTCATGACAAGTGACTCCGGGATCTTGGGGTTGTATTTATTATTCGGGGTAGCTTTATCTGCTTAAACATGATTAAAAGAAACCAGTATGGATTACCAGTTTAGTAATGAGATAAATGAAAGATTCTTTACGTTTTCTTTTTGAGTGTTAATTTGGCTGGCCTAGTTCCACGATAAGCGCCATCAAGACTAGTTTAGATTTGGGGTCGTGACAGTAACCTTGCAAGAATGCATTGTGAACATCCACTTGATAAATGTGCCAATGTTTAGAGGTTGCTACTGATATGATTGACCTAACAGTGACCATCTTGGCCACTGGTGAGAATGTATCCTTGTAGTCTTGGCCCTCCTTTTGACTGAAGCCTTTGGCTACAAGTCTAGCTTTGAATCTTTCCACCTCACCATCGACTTTGTACTTCACTTTGTATACCATTTGCATCCTATAGGAACCTCATTCTCAAGTAGATCAACAACATCACATGTGTTGTTTTCTTCTAATGATGTGACTTCCTGTTGCATAGTAGCTACCCATCTTTCATCTTTTGAGGCTTCATGATAGTGTTTGGGCTCAACTATAGAAGAGTGAGATGACAAACACCTAGCATAGGAAGGGGATAACCTATCATAACTCATGTAGTCTGACATAGGATATGCATAAGAGGTGGACACAAAGTCTTGAAGCCACTTTGGGGGACCTACAGTTCTGGTAGGTTTTCTGACTGCAATTGGTAATGCAACATCCACATCTTGCAACTGTGAAGGCTCAGTTTGCAATTGTGGTACAACAACAGGACTAGCACTTTCAACAACTGGTACTAGAGAAGTACTGAGTGAAATGTTTCGTTCCTTAGTAACTACATCATTCCTTTGTTCTGCCTCATTATCATGATCTACATTATATTCACCTGCTTGATCTTTATACAATACTTCTGAAGTATTTAGTACATCAGCTGGCTCAAGTACTGGAAAGACTGGAACAATTGATGTCTTCATTTGTTTGAAAGGAAATATATGTTCCTTAAACATTACATCCCTGCTAACAGTAAACTGTTTAGACAGGTCATGCAGTTTATAGCCCTTTTATGTTGGAGAGTACCCCATAAACACATCAGGTAAAGATGTAGATAAGAACTTATCCTTCCTTCTTACATTCACAGCATAACATAAGCATCCAAACACTCTCACATGGTCTATAGAAGGCTAGCGCTCACCTTTTTTGTCTGGGTGGAAGCTGGCCAAAGAGGATCGATTCCGTAAAAGATGAGATCAGTTAAACAACTTTTCATATGGAGATTTACCATTTAAAACTATAGAAGGTAACCTGTTTATGATATGTACTGTTGTAAGAACACATTCACCCCAAAAACTTAGAGGATAACAGCCTGAAGCCTTAAGGATCTTGCTCCTTCAAATCATCCCAAACTTCACTAGTATTCGAAGAATACACCATTCCACTCAACAAATCTGGCGAAACACAATTCATCAACCAGGATAAAATAATTACATTACATCGTTCCCAGAGATCAACGAGATTCGTACCGTAATTCTCCTTTTTGCATGTGCCGTTAATGAAGCCTAGCTTGTTTCGACCTAGGATTGCAATTCACATTGCTCGACTCCACGCAGAGTAATTTTCCGGTCCTCTCAGTTGTAACGAAATCAAAATAGCTCTTGAATTATCTTTTGAATTCAGGGAAAGTGGATGATTATGACCTAATTTTTCTGGTTCGGTGTTATCTAGATTCGCTATTGTTGATCCTTCAAATGAGTTTCGAGAGAGCTGAATTGAGGAAGATAATAAGAGCACACTAATGGTCGTGTGGCTCTGATACCATGAAGAAATCAACTATCCATGGAGCTCTGCCATGGATGAAGAGCTGAAGAATCTAGGTTTAGGAAGAAGAAGTAAGACTCGATGTTCTTAGAGAAAGAGGAAGATGAATCTGTGTATTGATTTCAGAATTTGTACATGCAAAATATATAAACCAATTCTAATTCTTAACTAGAGTTAAAACTAAAACTAACTTGAGTTACACTAACTCTATACTAAGGTAAGTTAGTTATAACTAACTAGCTAACTAATGAAGCTTAACAACCACTATTATTACTAATCTCAACAGTATAATATTTATATATTTATATATACCGTGTATAATTAGTGTATAATTTATGTATTCCGATTAAAAAGAATAAATAGTGAATTAGACCGGCTATTGTCATAAAGACTCATTTTTTATTAGAAACTTTTACATTCATATACACTATATGAAACTATATTACCCTCCCTACTCAAGTTTTACTATAATTACATTTTATATACCCCAATTACCATTTATGTACATTTTAAGAGAATTAATGATAATAATTAGTGTCCTAAAATCCCTCTAATGTATCTTCCACCCCCCTCACCCCCCCCCCCCCCCCCCCCCACGTATCTTGCACAAGAGAGCAACAATTCTACCATTGACAACTTTGAAGCTAAATTCGAATTTGGGTTTTCAATTTATTTTATTTATTTTTTTGAATTGGGTGTTGTTGCAGGGAATTGGGAATTCTCTCTACGTCTCTCTCCATCTCTCAATCCCTATTTCAGTAATGTAAAGTATAGGAAAAGAGAGCAGCAATTCCACCATTGACAGCCATTAAAAAGCTTTGAAGCTTTGAATTCGAATTTGGGTTTTCAAAAATCATTATTTGTTTGAATTGGGTGTTGTTGCAAACAATTGGGAATATGGTTTGGAGTTTATATCTCAAATTTGAGGGTGTTTTGGTGAAGATTAGACTTGATTTATGCTAAATTTCATATTGAAACTCGTCGTCGTCGAAGAAGAAGAGGAGATGATATACATTATATTTACGAAATTGTAGTAAAATTATAGAAAAATTGTATTATATTTTTTACAACTTATCTACAATTTTCATACATTATTTCTACTCAGTTATATACAACTACAATATCGTACAACTTAAATATAATTTTTATACAATATTGTATAAAAATTATATTTAAGTTGTACGATATTGTAGTTGTATATAACTGAGTAGAAATAATGTATGAAAATTATAGATAAATTGTATAATGTATAATTAGTTGTATAAATTTTATTTTTACTATGTATAAATCAGATACAAAATATACAAAAGTCATATTGTATAAATTTTGTATAAAATTTGTATTTAAGTTGTATGTTATTGTAGTTGTATATAACTGAGTAGAAATAATGTATAAAAGTGTAGATAAATTGTTGATAAGTTGTAGATAAGTTGTATAATATGTAATTAGTTGTATGAAATTTATTTTTACTAAATTGCTAACGAGACCGGTGTTCCATTTTACAAAATTTCTGCTACTGAATTGGTCTCTGGAGTTCCAAGCGCATCGGAACAAAACATAAGAGAATTGTTCTCGAAAGCGTACAGGACAACACCTTCTGTTGTGTTTATTGATGAAATTGATTCAATTTCTTCTAAACGAGAGAATTTTTAATCTTATGAAATAAGAAACAGATTATGAAATGTTAGAAAGAGAATAAATATTTTTGTCAAACACTTATACTCACGCTTTATACTGAAAGGAGAATAAGCATTACTGGAACATGTATATTTAAAAACACTTAAATAGGAGATGAACACAACTAAGATAATAAGATATACTCATTAACTAGTACATAGAGAAATGAAACGGTGCATTGTACCGCAGTTGATGACGTGTGTGGATGAATCACATAAGCTTGTAAAACTTGATGATGAAAAAGATGGTGATGGATTTAATGGCAGTAATGCTGGTTATGTGCCGGTAATTGCTTCTAACAAATATATTTTTTTCGTATCTTTTTTGGGTTGATTTTGTTAGTGCTCGCGGACAATTGCTACTTCTTAATTTGTTCCAAATCAGCGTGGATGATTGAAGGCAGTGCCGATGATTGGAGAAAAATAAGGAAAGAGAAAAAGAGAAAAAAAGAGAGGAAAATGGTGTAACTAAATCTCTTGATTGAAAGCACAAATAATAAATTTATGAGCCTTTTAAGGTGGATTTTATATATTTTGTAAACGAAACTTGTTTATATCAGGTAATTAGTTAAACATGAACGGATAATAAAGTTTCAAATAGTGTATACGAATAAAAAAAAATCCCTTTTTCATTATACAATTGGGCCCATAAAAAGCAGCGGCATCATCTTCACATAAAATCATGGTCCATTTCAAAGAAATATTCCAACTTTTCTAAAATAGTACAATGGCAAACTTGATAATTGCTCAATGTTGCTGATATTTCAAGCAAGCTCAGTCTTGTTGGATTTGTTGCAAAATCTGCTTTTTATTTGTTGTAACATTAGTGCTTTTCTTCTTCTTCTTCTTTTCTTTGCATCTTTGGCTGGATGCATCTAAAACCAATCACAAACTAAAGTCACGCCAGGAAAGCGAAAGCGCCGAAACTGATGTTGTAGATATTTATCTGCGGATCCGTGCCAGGTGTCCTCATATTCCAAAATATCTCACCAGCTTTTCCGATATTTTAACCCGTTTGACCAAACTTTTAAAATTAATTTATTTTGAGAATTATATTTTACGCAAAGTTAAAAGTATTTTTTTCTATTATATAGAAAAGGAAATATAGTCGATCAAGGGCATATATGTCATTTTAAAAATTCTTGCATTATCTTCATTCATTAAATGCAAATTGTGTTCTCACTTGGACCCTACATTTCCTTAATCACAACATTCTTTTAAAAGTTTATATGCATTGTTGAAAGGCTACTTTTGCACGGAGTTACTCTATGCAAATACTCATTTCGAACATTTTTTTCTCATTTGATAAAATTATTCATTTTTGTTTTATTCAACTAAAAGTTTCCACATAAAAAGTAAATTTACGTTTTAAATAATAAAGTAATAAAAAGAAGTATCGATAAATATTTACAAGATTTTCGTATTTATACATACTATTTTAACACAATTTAAAAAATAAAATTAAAAGGTTTTCACGTACCAATACTATTTGAAGGCGATTTCGATTTATAAAGTTTTATATTCAAAAGTAATTTTAAAAAGTACAGTTTGCCAAATCTTAAAAGTTAATTTAAGTGATAAGATTTGTTCACATAATCTAGGAGGTTATCTCTTATATGCTTAATTGATGTGAAAAATTAATTTATATGGTTTGAACTTCATTCTTCATCATAAGTTTTCAACTATCTATAAATTGGTCTTAAAATATTATTTGTCTTAAAAATTCTTCATGATAAGTAATTTTTATATTATTTCATTTTAAAAAATTAACATATGATAAATCTATAGAAAAAATAAAAATATTTCTCTTCTCTCCTTAATTAAGAAAAAAAATTAAAACCCTATAATTTATATAGACTTATATCAGATATTTATTATCTTATCACTAGTAAACATCATTTTAAAGAGTTATAATAACATATAATTTGAACTACTATATTGAATTACTACCATTAATATCATGTTGATATTTTTTTAATGTAGTTGGTTCTCTTTGTTTGAAGTAGTAAATTGCATCTTTATGGATGCAAGTCCCCTTGGAAGTTCTCTTTGTTTACTGTACTGAAAACTCTCTTGATTTTGTTTTATACAAGACATAAAGTAAAATCATAAGTTTTTTTCCAACTTTTATCGTATTGTAAAGAATAATGTTGTTCGTTTCAACTTTCATGAAGTAGTTGATTGTTTCTGCTGTTGAAACTTGCAAGACCAGTTTGGATGTACTCAAAATTAGTTTACAAATATATTGGTAAGATTTTTATTCTAGAAAATTTGTTAATACAAATTACACTTGTAGCTTTAATTTATTTTCTTGATAAATATTCAAATAAAACGGGGAAATAAAATATTTTCGTTTTTTAAAAACTGAAAAAAATATTTTCAACGAAATATTTTCGTTTTTGAAAAATATTTTTTTAAAATATTTTTTCAGTTTTTTAAAAATATTTTTTCTTTAAGAAAAACTGAAAAACGAAAATAAAACGAAATGCTTTAAAAAACTGAAATACAATATTTTTCAAAAACGAACTTTTTTTCACTAATATAGTAAAGTCTTCTTATTTAGTAAGCAGCGGTTATTATTTGTCGAAATATATGTTCATTGTTTAAATAAAAACTAAAAAATCTTATTTTTGTGCAGATTAGATTACCATTTTAAAACTATAAATAATATTTTGCTAATATCTACATTCTTAGTTTTACTTTAATCTACATAAAATAATATATCTATACAGGTTGTATTATTTATGTGGAGATTAAATTTCCTCAAACCTAACCAAAAATCTCCTATTACCCAAACCAAACGGCCTTTGGAGCACGTTTGGCCATGAAATGTTTTTCATTTTTTTTATGAAAATACTTTTTTTCTCGGAATCAATATTTGACCATAAAATTTATAATTTTCATCTAAAGATGAACTTGGAACTTTTCGAAAATTTTAAAAACTCCAAAAAACTGTTTTTCAAAATTTTAACTCAAAACACTCACAAATATTCAAAAACAACCCAAAATTATATTCATGTCCAAATTTATTCTAATTTTCGAATATCATTTTCACTTGAATTTTTTTTTAAATATTTTTCAAAAGTTTACAATTCTTATGTACAAACGCACACTTAGTGACCGTTTGGACATAAGAATTGTAAAATTCGGAAAAAAATGTGTGTGTGTGTGGGGAGGGGGGGGGGNGTGTCTAATCTGTCGGAGAGTTGTGTGGGTGGGGGGGGGGGGGGGGGGGGGAATCAAGTGAAAAGGGTATTTGAAAATTAAAGTTGTGTTTGGACATGAATAAAATTTTGGATTATTTTTTGAAGTTTTGTGAGGAAAAACCTTCAAAAATAGTTTTTTGGAGTTTTTCAAATTTTTGAAAAATTCCAAAATGCATTTTCAACTGAAAATTTAAAAGATTTATGGTCAAACGCTGATTTAAAAAAAAAGTGAAAATTTCCAGAGAAAATGGATTTTTTTTATGTCCAAACGGGCTCTTTGGGTGTGTTTGGTATGACGGAAAATGTTTTCTTGAAAAACAAGTAGTAATTTTATTCATTTTCCGGTGTTTGATACGCAAGTCAAGGAAAACATTTTCTCAAGAGTATTCATAAATAATTTTGATACAATAAACATGAAGCCATAAACTTTTGAACCAACAACTTTTCGAACCCACAATTTTCATAAACTTCTGAACCGCAAAACTTTCGAACCGCGAAATTTCGAACCCGTAAACTCTATAATTTCTAAACCCGTAAACTTCGAAACACATAAACCTCCGAAATCATAACTTTGGAACTTGTTAAATTTTGAACCTGTAAACCGAAAGATAAAAAAGTAAAACTGAAAATATATTAAAAAATTTTGTGGGTGGGTGAGTGGGTGGGAGGTTGCAGGAAAAAAAAACAGAAATTTAAAAATTACAGAAAAAATTTGAAAAAATTTTCTTGTGCGGGGAGGGGGGGTGCAAAAATTTTAAAATAAAAAAAGAATTACAAAAAAATTTCTTGTGCGGGATTGGGGACAGGGGCGGGGGTAAGGAGGGGTGCAGGAAAAAAAACAAAATTTTTTAAATAAATAAATAAAAAAGAAAAAAAAAATTGCGGGGGTGGGGTAGGTGGGTTAGTGAGGGTAAGGAATAAGGTGGAGAAAGGTCAGAAGGAGTTTTGAAAAATATTTTTCCTCCTCTTGATAGGAAATATTTTCCTTCAATTTGAGGAAAATAAATTGATGAGAAAAATATTTTCCAAAACATTTAAGCCAACCAAACATGAAAAAATTAAAAAATATTTTTCAAAAAATATTTTCATTCGTACCAAACACATCCTTAATGTGCATACCATTGTTAGCTACCACCTACCTGTGGTTATCCATTAGCGTCGCGATCGGTAACCACCCGGTTAAAATTAACCGCCATAGCCAAAAACTTAGTCCTCTCTCGCCTATAAAAGCCAGCATTTGCTACCCATAAAATTCACATCATCAGCTCTTCTCTTCTCTTCTCTTATTAATTCTCTCTTGTTTGTTTACATTCATATAAAAACAATGGCAGCTGAGGTTGAGTACAGGTGCTTCGTCGGTGGGCTAGCATGGGCTACCACCGATAGAACGTTAGGAGATGCTTTTGCTCACTACGGCGAAGTTGTCGACTCGAAGGTCCGTTTGTTGCACTGCAGAGCAGAGATCGGATCCGAGCCGATCTGATCATTGATCTCTCTGTTACTGTTACTGTTACTGTTACTTTCACTCTCTGGTTTACTTGATTCACTCTGTTACTATGTTACTATTTGTTACTGTTACGTTATTCCGTTCCCTTATACGGTACGTTCCGATGTTCCATATATTTGAACAATTGATAGCTTTTATGATTCTGTTCCTTTTTTTAACTTTCACTCTTTTAATTTATGGAGTCGAATTTTGATTGCTTTTGTATTACGATTTTTCAAAATTGTTGTTGTTACTAGTTTTTAACGGATGAACTGTTATTTTTAGCTTGCTTGTGCAAAATCTGTATGTTTTTAGCTTGTAATTCGTGTGGATCTGTTTAGATCTGATTTTTTTTTACGGATTTTGATTTCAGATCATTAACGATCGCGAAACTGGAAGATCAAGGGGATTTGGCTTTGTTACCTTCAGTGATGAGAAAGCAATGAGGGACGCAATTGAAGGAATGAACGGCCAGAACCTTGACGGCCGTAACATCACTGTGAATGAAGCTCAATCACGCGGTAGCGGTGGTGGGGGCGGTGGTTTTGGAGGTGGCAGACGCCGTGAGGGTGGATACAGTGGAGGTGGCGGATACGGTGGCGGCGGTGGCTATGGAGGTGACAGACGTGAAGGTGGCTACAGCAGTGGCGGTGGTTACGGAGGTGGCCGTGACCGTGGATATGGTGGCGGTTATGGTGGTGGTGATGGTGGGTCCCGCTACTCAAGAGGTGGTGGTGTATCTGAGGGAAGCTGGAGGAATTAGATTTAAGATTCTGGAACTGGGTTTATTTGTGTCTAATATATGTCCAATTTAGATAGTTTATTTTTATTTGGTGACTGTTGCTGGGTTGGGTAAAAGTCTATTTTTGTTACTGTGGTTCGTGTTACTGTTCTGGTTTCTGGCTATGATTCTCGTTATGTTACTGTGTGGGTATGTACTTAAAAAGGTTAAATGAAGGTTACCAATGATCACTCATTTTTAAGTGCCTAAGTATTTAATTAAATTACAATGCTTTTTTAATACTCGATGAAATTTGAAGTAATTCCTTCAACTGAAAGAGTTATATGTATTTCCTACTTGAATCAGAAGACTAGTCACTCTTTTTAGCTTACTAGTCCCAAGGATACGCCCGTTGCGCTTGTATTTTTATCTCAATGAGTACATCTTTTAAAAAAATTATATTAAATTTCTGATTGAATCATGAAATATATGTCAAAGAAAAAATTTTAAGTTCCTAAATTGATGATTCTTGATTATATTTTGCTAACTCAATAAAAGAAGAAACTTTGTCCGACATGAGTTCTTAATCATCTCAATCAATATATTAAAATTTATTTAAGATTTATAATTTTATTGCTTTAATTTTACAAGTTATGCATCCTTTTAGTTTGAACAAGATCATATAACTTTGAAGATTTAGATTTATTATATTTTTATTTTTAAAAAGCTATATATTCTTATGTTACTTCTAAAAAGGCATAAACATGAAGTCATCTAACTGACATAAGACCTTAATACTATGTAGAAGGAATAAAATGTGAAATTCATGTAAAATTCATATTTAGAGTTTATTTTTTCAATCAATTCTCACATATTTAGTGTGTTAGTTTTCTTGTGTTTGTATAATCAATTTTTATTTTTAATTAGAACGTTTAAAGTTGTGTAATTTAATTCAAAAAGAATATTATAGTTGTTTTTTAAAATATTTTCATGAGAAATTTGTTACAAAAATAATTTTCATCTATATTTTTCTAATTTTTTGTAATCAATATTTTTGTGTTGTCATGTTTATAAGCGTGATCATAATTAAAAGACCTAAAAACAGTATTCCCCATTTCTTCATAGCAATGGATGTACATGTAGTATAGAACATACTACTTCATTTAACTTTGGTTTCAACCTCATTCAACTCTAAAAGAATATTTTAAAAGAGTTGGGTAAGACTACAAATATGTAATTAGAATTAGAAGCTAAACTAATAATAACATGGTCCATCGTGTGAACAATCATGGTTATATATTTTTTTATCTATATAAGGTAACTTTTAAACTAATTTTAGTGTCCTAAATATTCAGATTATATACATAGTTTAAATAGGGAACGAATTAATAAGTTAAATTTTAGTTGGTTTTAAAATTCTAAATATTAAGAAAAAATAACTTAAATTACAATTCTATTCAATTTGGAATTTATTTTTAGAGGGTAAAAAATGCGAACGACATTTCGTTAAGTACCTTCGTGCTTTTAATATAGTATAAATTGTTGGGTTATTAAGCTTAATGTAGTTTAAAAGTGGGTGAATGAGAAATGGATGGAAAATGAAATATTTGAGTTTCATTTGAGTATTATATAGCCGTCATCGCTCGGCTTCGCCTTTGGTCAAATGATTGATTGATTAATTTTTCGACCAAATTTATTTGTTAATAATAAATATTAATTGAAATGTTATTAAATATCTGTTTTAATAATAAAATATCAATATTAAATCCAACAATATTAATATTAAATCTAATTTCGTTATTAGTTTTCCGTTTTTCAGTTTTGCAACTCAAAATTAACATCCTTCTTCAATTCTTCCGGTTTATTGTTGAGCACACAACCATTTATGTTATGGTATTTTGCTACAGTCGTTTTGCATAAACAACCATTCTGAAGAGTTGCACCTCTTCAGATTTCAGCCCAACGTTAGCTATAAATACAAGTCCATTCTCTAAGATTTTCCATATGATTTTCTGAGTTATCTTCTTTCTTCTGCATATTTTAACTTCAAAGAAATCAACATTAAGTGTGGTTTATTACCAAACTTTGTGTTCGCTGAAACACTAGGTGTCACGACCCAAATTCCCAACCTTAATGATCGTGATAGCGCATAACACCACACTTGTTAGGCAAGCCAATGTTAGAAATCGATTACTAATTTCCTTAATTAATTACTTAAGCATAAATAAATCAATTTAGGAGTAACTTAATTGAAGTAATTTCCAACAACCTTACAGCAAAATAATAATAATGACTACTTAAATTTAACGAACCACGAACTAATTAAATAAATATCCCTACAACTACCCCAGGGTCTGGTGTCACAAATCCACGAACTACTAAAGAATACTACAAATAATGGCTAAAAGAAATAGTGTAACTGTTCTGAATAATGTAAAACAGTATAAGAAAATAGGAGAAGACTTTTGGAATCTGCGAATGATGGCAGATGTACCTCGTGTCTCCGAATAAATGGGTGGTCGTCCTGAAGCCCTTTACCGTTGACTCGTACCTAGATCTGTGCAAAGAGCACAGACTGTAGTATCAGTACAACCGACCCCATATATTGAGTAAGTGTCGAGCCTTACCTCGGCGAAGTAGTGACGAGGCTAAGGCGGGGCTTTAACAATATAATAGACAACAATAAATAATAATAAAGCAGGAAATAAATTTAAACAAATAAATAAATGAATAGATAAATGCTGTAACAAATTTAACATAAATAACAAATTATTAGATAAATTTTCCTAATTTCCAAACTTTAATTTTTAAATACAAACATTGCCAAAGTATATAAGGAGAATAGTCCATAAATACTTAAGCTTTTCAAAACCTTTATTTTTCTTATTAAAAAAAAAATCGATAAAATATAAATGTCCTCCCTTATCGCTCCTTGTTGCGGCGTGCAACCCGCTTCCACCTGTCCTCCCTTATTACTCCTCTCAAAATTTATCACCCTTATCACTCCTTGTTGCGGCGTGCAACCCGCTTCCACCTGTCCTCCCTTATTACTCCTCTCAAAATTTATCACCCTTATCACTCCTTGTTGCGGCGTGCAACCCGCTCCCACCAGACATATCATATTATTTTATTCATAAATTTCATATTTCAGGCCAAGCCTTCACAATAGGGTTGTGCACGGATCGGATCGGATAGGTCGGATTTAGCACATTTCGGATTCGGATTTTGGATTCTAGAAAATGCAATCCGAATCCGATCCAAATTATATCGGATCGGATTCGAATTTTACAGTTTGGATCGGATCGGATTTTGGATCGTAAATGCCTCAAAGTTGCAAACTAATATGTATATTTTCTTTGTAAAAGAGGCAATGCATTAAGGAAAATTCATGTTTATATAATTATGAGAGTACTATGGTGCCAATGTAGCTAACTCTAGCAATTGTAAAGCTAATAACTTGGAGGAAGATGTAAAGGAAGTATTGACTATTCGAAATTAAAGTGTAGTATTTATACATTGCCTAATAATTTCGGATTTTGGATCGGATCGGATTAAAATATAGCAATCCGAATCCGATCCGAAATCCGAAATTTTTATAAACTCAATCCGAAATCCGAAATTGAATGGATCGGTTCGGATTTCGGATATCCGATCTAAATAAACAGCCCTACTTCACAACATTTTTGTCTCAACAATTATAAATAATAAATTGCATTTTTCTCATAACTTCATACCTAGCTTTTAGCCATGAAACCAACAGGAACATAAAATATCTATATTCATTTCGTAAAAATAATACCAAACTCCTCAACCCGTTTTTATATCATAGGGAAATCAACTCAAACAACCAATATTCTCCCGAAATAATCACAACAATATCTAACAACAAATAAATCATGCCAAATACTCATGAAAACAATAATGAACATATAACAAGTGAAACCATAATCAAATAAGTGGGGAACGAGAAAGGAACGTGTTTTAACAGACAATTTGGGTGGTGCATAGGTACTCGTCACCTCACCTATATACCACACACATGCTTTTCACATAACAAATAAGTGGGGAGTCCTATTCCCTCAAGCCAAAGTTAGACCAAACACTTACCTCAATTCCGCAGGCCACTCATTGCTCAATTATGGTTTTTCCTTTTGAATTCACCTTTAAGTTGCTCGAATCTAATAAAAATCTAACTTAATATTATTAACTAGTGCTAAAGGAGTTAACTTTATTAAAAAAAAAAAAAAAAAATCCCTAAAGTTTTCTCAAACAAAGTGAAAATTCGACCCCGGGCTCGCTTGGTCTAAACTCGGGGTTCGGACCAAATTACGTTTACCCATTCACCCCCGAGTCCGAATATGCAATTAGTTTCGAAATACGACCCCAATTCGAGGTCAAAAATTCGATTTTTTACAAAATTCCCTAATTCTATCCAAACCCCCAATTTCTTCCGTGAAAACCCAGATGTTGAATTTGAGAAATTGGGATCAACAGGTAAATCGCCGATGTATCACTCCCTCTCTTAATTAGAAGAACACGTTAAAGATCCAACTTTTAAGTTCAGTTTTTTTTTTTTTTTTGCCAGAAAAAAAAATTAAATAAGGACCCATATACTTTACTTCTCTGGATTTAGATTGGCTAGAAGCGGATTACTCTTTTGGCTACTGATATAGCATCAACAGTAATAAACAATTACTCTTCTAACATGGTGATTATTCTTTTGTTTACATTATGAATTAAATGCAAGGTTTTCTCAAAGAACACTTATTAGTGCTCAACTGATTGTCATATTCAGCACCACAACAGAATGAGAACCTAGTCAATTGGATTATCTTTAAACTGCTATTTTCTTCCATTAGAGGTTCTACTTTCTTTGTATCTTCAACATAAATATGAGTTTCCTTGATTACAGTCCAGTATGATTTGAGTTCAATAAGTCCAACAACAGAAATATGATTTAATTTGTCATAAAAATCAAATCTTGGTGTTTAAATCACGAAAACACCAAAGTCAAAATGGCCTGAGTTCCATATTTTACTACGAACCTCCCGGGATTGTCGGAACACGAATCCGGGTCCGTTTACTCAAAATGTTGACCAAAGTCAACTTTTATCAAATTTAGATTCTAAAAATTACTATTTTTCATATTTTCACATAAAAACTTTCCGTTTTCAAGCCCGGACCACGCACGCAATCGAGGTATTTAATTTTAGTCTTTTTAATGGCTTTTAAGCATGGAACGAAGTCTAATTTTATAAAATGACCCCTAGGGTCATCACACTAGGGTTTGAAGTACCGGTACACCAGTGTGTAATTCGTTCTATCCTGAGAAATAATACATAACCTTGGGTATTAGGAGGGGATTAAATTCCTTAAGGAAACACTGGGAATTCGGATTAACTTTTGTTTCGTTTACATTTCTATTCCAAACCAGCCTCATCGCTATGAAAGTACCTGTGCAACAAAATGCACAGCAAGTGTAGCATGAGTACGAAAACAGCATGTACTCAATAAGTATCCCGCCTAACCTCAGAGAGGTAGTGACGAGAGGTCGACTTGACACTCACTAGGGTCCAACAATGTAATTTAACAATATATGACAGCAACAAAAGGCACACGAGGGTAATAAAATTAGTAGACTTTAAAAGTAACTGCAATTCAATAAACACTGGAAGTAAATACATAATTTCTACTTCATTTCCCCCCCAAATATCTGTCAAGTCATTATCCATGAAATCATTTAACAATTTACGTCCTTAAGGCAATTTAACAATTCAAGTCACAAGTGGTATATCATATGTATATATATGCGTAGGAAATGCCGAGGGTCATTCGGCTCGAACCAACAATAAAAGTAAAATGTGCACTGCAGAGGGTCGAACGGCCCGAACCATAAGTGCATCTTTGCCATAAAATAATCATATCTATGCACTACCGAGGGTCGAACGGCCCGAACCCTAAGTGCATCTTCTACCCCGCTCGCGAATCGATCATGCGACGCGGTTGGCATAATAATAATAAGGCTACCTTGCTCGTGAATCATACCTGCGAATCGGGTGCTCGTATACATACACAGAATTATCATAAGGCTACCCCGCTCGCGAATCATACCTGCGACTCAGGTGCTCGTATACATACACAGAACTATCAGGGAATTCAGTTGAGACTATACTTGTAAATAGGAACTAAACAATTGTAAATTTGGGTGTAGCTTCCCACTACTCTCATGCTAGTTCAAGGATAATAAGCAACTTAAAGTACATCTTGAAATACATGTAAGGCACATAAGGCATGCTCGTGAGTCCTAAAACTACCCGGACATGGCATAACAGTAGCTACGCACGGACTCCCGTTACCTCGTGCGTACGTAGCCCCACAAACAATAACATATATTCATTTAGTTCACCTATGTGGACAATTCCCCCTCACAAAGTTAGAAAGGATACTTACCTCGTGTCGAACCTACTTTCCGGGTCAAGAATGCGCCCGAAACTTCAAACTCGTCTCCCAAAGACTCGAAACTAGCCACAAGTTACTTAATTATATCAATAAATGCTAAATGAATCAATTCTAATGCATGTAAGTGAGTTTTTATAAAGTCTTTCTCCAAAAGTCAAAAATCGAACCCGAGCCCACTCGGTCCGAACCCAAAATTCGGACAAAAACTCGATTACCCGTTCGCCCCCGAGCCCGGATATATAAATGGTTTTGGAATCCGACCTCAATTTGAGGTCTAAATTCCCAAATTTTAATATTCTTAGGTTTTACCCAAAAATCCCAATTCCACCATGAAAACCCTAGATTCTAGGAGGAAATCTTGTAAAAAGAAGTTAAGGAGTGAAGAAAATGAGTTAGAAATCACTTACCAACGTTTTAGAGAAGAAAGGGTGTTTGGAAAATCGCCTCTTATGTCTTTGGGGTCTTGAAAAATGAAAAATAACTTAAAGTACCAGTCATTTATACTCCTCTCAGGCCCCCCACCGCGGTCAGCGAAAAAGGGACCGCGGCCGCGCTAGCAAAGTCAAGAAAAATTGAAGAAAACCAAGAAAAATAACTGCAGTGACATGCTTTAGTATTTTGGTCATAACTTTCTCTACATATATCCAAATTACGATTTCTTTCTCTTTCTGGAGACTAGACACGAACGACTACAACTTGCATTGTTGAAGCATCTCAAAATTCCTTGTAGATCAAAAGATATACGCCTCCGAAGTCGGACCAGTGGCCCAGCTCCTCCACCGCGGACCGTGAAAACACGACCGCGGCCACGAAGCCCCCCACCGTGGCCAGCATAGAAAGGACCGCGGACTGCGGTGGTGGGTTCAGGGGTTTGACCCCTCTGGCCTGCCACAACTATATTTTAGCCTAAAGACATCCCGGGATCTACCCGGAACTCACCCGAGCCCTCGAAACTTCAAACTGAACGTTCCAACAAGTCCCAAATCATCCCACGGACTTGCTTGAGCCTTCGGAACACCCAAAACAATGCTAAAACTCAGAATCACAACCTCAAAAACCCTAGAATCAAACTGACGAACTTTAAGTTCTTGAATTCGTTAACAATGCGCCAAACTTTAAGTCATATTCGACATTACGGACCTGGTCATACTTTCGGAATCACATTCCGACCTCGATATCAAAGTTTTCACTTCCGGTCGGATTCTTCAAAAACTTCCAAATTTCTATCTTTAGCCAAATGACTTCAAAATGACCTCCGGACATCCGAATTCACTACCGATTGTTCTCCCAACTCCAGAATCATCATACGAAGCTATTCCCAGCCTCGGGTTCCCAAACAGACATCAATATTACTGAAATACGCTTCAAGCCAAACTTAGGAAATTCCTTAAAAAATATAGACTTCCACAATATACGCTGAAATGCTCCCGGGTTATCCAAAACCCGATCCGGACATACGCCCAAGTCCAAAATCATCATGCGAACATGCTGGAACCTTCAGATCCTGATTCCGAGGTCGTTTACTCCAAATTCCACTCTTAGTCGATTCTTCCAACTTAAGGTTTTTGAGATGAGAATTCTCTTTCCAAATCCACCCGAACTTCCCGAATTTTAATTCCGACCATGCGTACGAGTCATAATACCTAAAATGAAGCTGCTCATGACCTTAAACTGCTGAACGACACGCTAGAGCTCAAAACGACCGTTCGGGTCGTTACAGTTGAATCTCATTGTGGTATGGCAGCGGTGTTAGCATATGGGCATTGTGAGTTATTGATTGTTTTGATCTATGGCTTTGAGCCAAGTGGGAGAGGATGCTAATGATAAGTTGGTTGCAAGATTATGCGAGGCATTGGGTTCAGTTCGAGGTATACTGGTGAATCAGTTATGACATGCAGAGGTGGAGTCTGAGATGACTCGAGTAATGGGAATTTTTGGATACAGGTGGTAATGTACTCTATGGGTAAATGGATTTTATTGAATGATTGAGTTGTAATTGTAAGTGGTGTAGTAGGTGCGGGGTAGGAATTTGCTTGGTTGCTTCGAAGTGTGGGTTACTTCCTAGTATGTTGGTGTGCAAATGGAGTCAGGTCGTTTGGCCTGTTTGATCAGTTTAATTGAGATTTGTGCAGAGTGGATGACTCTCGAGAATGGTTCTGATGGATTCAAGGTTAAACGTAGCAATTGGGAATCTTCAAGGTGAGTATTTGGCTAGAACTGAGATTTACATTGGAGGGTGTCAAGACTTATGGCATTTCTACATTATCATGGATTCTACATATCAGTATCAAGAACGTGAAGGTAATGGCTTTAGATTCGCAGGAAGTCTCTTCAGGGTAAGTATTTTGAATGTGGTACTTTTGGGGATATTTGAGAGATTATTCAGCGGCTTATGAGCCTTAGAGGGTACGATCTTATGTGAGGGTCTCGTGTGGTGAGTCTAGGTTGAGAATTGCGGTATTATGGCAATGAGAAGTATCAATTTTAAAGTAAATCAGAAGGAACTTGGATAAATAGGACGACTTTGTAGTAGGTCGGATCGGCATGGTAAGGGATATGATTAGTTCTTAGGGTGTTTATGAGGCAATGAGTTTTTACAAGTGTTTCTTAGCATTGCTCTCGAGTTTTGGTGACATGCGTGGCTTGGTTGAGTTAGAAGGATTCAGTCATGTCGGTCTGGTTTTGTGCAAATGGGATTCAGAGAGTCCTTGATGGCTTTTACCACGACTAGAGATGTATACTTTCTATTGGCGGGAGGAGCATGTGATGTAAAGTGATTTTCTTCTAGATGGGATCAAATGGAAAATTCTTGGCTAGTTGAGTACGTAGTTGCTTGTGGCTTAGAATGGATTATAAAGTTCTCATATTTATCATAAGATGGCATGATATATGAATTATGTTGTGTAGGGTTGAGATTTGTATGTGTGAGGTCACAATTTAGTTTTGCAAGGAAGGTCATGAATTCTTAGGCATCATTGGCAGTTTCAGATGACTAGGTAGATGATATAACTGTTGGGTGGCTTGATGAGGGTATACATTTCAGAAGAGGCAATGTGTGGAGTTTAGGGTATTTTATTGGTATTGCGACGCTCTCTTGTTGGATCGACTACTGATATTCAAGGTTGCTTGGTGACACAGAAGAATTATAGGGGTATCCCTCGTGGGATGACGGAGTATTAGAGGTGTGTCATATATTCGAGCGTTAGAGTTGAGATCATATATGGTAATTTGTGCGCTTCATGTGCTTCGAGACTGAGAGTTCTCATGGATGGGTTATTTTGTGGATGTGGACCGTGAAGATGTGAGCAGAGCTAGTCAGATGTTAGTATGTGCCATGATTCAGTCATTGTGAACCTTCAGTGAGTTACTTATCAATTGCGGGTGATTGGAGTTGATTTAGGGTTCATGGGTAAGCCCAGAAAGGGTATGTGTCCTGCACCGGGCCGATATTGTGGATTCCAAATTGCTAATATTGGAGGATGTACCATTCGATTGTCATTGAGCTTATTCGTGTACTGGAGTGATCTATGAGTTACCTTTCGGTGTTGCGAGGAGTTGTAATTGTTGGTTATATGTGCATATGGTGCGGTTCAATCTGGCTTTACATCGAGAATTGAGTAAGGCAAGTAATTGGGTGTTGTGGGACTAAGACGTGTTGGTTATGTTCTTTTACGATGTGTGGCAGACTCTTAGCATGGGGTCGTGATGGTACTTGTTTATGGCAGGATAGTCCATTTGTGTGAATCTTTTCTATGATTTGAGCTCGTGGGTTATTGCTATTGAGTGCACGAATTGCACAAGTTATGGCCTTGGATTGTATTGGTGCGTTATGTCATTAGAGGGGTCGTGTTGGATGAGAAGAGGCCATTTGGCCTAGAATGGATACTATCAGAGTTGACTTCAACATGGTTGGAAGGATGATATCGGAAGTCGGCTTAGAAATCTGCCTTAAATCCTGTCGGAAAAGGGGGAGTTTCATGTCTGACTGATCGGACAAATGGTTTCTAGTTTCTATGTGTTTCTCTCATCATCAACAGTATATGGAAGTGTTAGAGTGGAGCATTGCTTGATAAGAGGTTATGTACCGGTATTAGGTTGTTTTGAGCAGCTATTGTGATTAGGGGTTGTCGCTATAAGTGTTTGAGTCATGCGATATATTATGTGATTACATCTTGGGTTACGGATATGGCTTGGTACGACCTAATTAACAGTTTAATTAATTAAATAAACTAATTGGTTAAGCAAATGTATATTTTTTGTGACTTTTATATATTAATCTATCAATTAAAGGGTAATTAATTTGTAAAAATGCGAATTAAACCTAAGATTACATGAAATAAAAAATGTGACAATTTTTATGATTTTAAAATATTAAACATGCATGAAATGCAACTAAATAAAGAAAACTTCCTAAAATTCATTAAAAATTATTTTTTGATTATTTTTAGGAGTAATTTCCATACGGGACAAAAATTGAATGTTCACAAATACCATACTGTACCAACTGACGAACACCTTTAAAAATACATAAAGAACTATAGAATTAGCACAATACTGTCAAAAACTACCTCTACTCTACATCTACGTGCTAATGTAAGTAGTAGTTCTTTTTTCTTGTCATAAATTAATTGTTTCACTTTTCACTTTAGATTTCCCGAAGAATATATCTATGGAAAAAAATAAATCCCACAACCATTAAAAACAAATTCATTTGTTTCACAATCAAAAAGGTCCATATTTAGCTATACACTTTTTGATTTAGTACTATTTATTTATTATAGAAAATATTAAAAGTATGAATATTCAATATTTGGTGGAAACATGTACGGTAATGTGCATGGTACATATGTTATAGAAGACAAAGTAAAATTGTACTGAGAACAGCGAAAGAGCATTGAATTTTTTGTGGTTCTAAATAAACAAATATATCTTTATTGTACTCTTTAAGGTTATGGATGGAAGAATCCAAAACCCTTTAAGCTCTCTCGGATACCTTTAGATAACCAGTGAGATAAGTGTAGCATCCTCTAAGAAAAATATCAGAATGGGGTATTCCGTTCATATTACAAAACAAATAGTACTAATACTAAGCTAGGTCTATGACTTCTTCATATCAATTCCAACGGTAGGACAAGACATGCATTCTAATCAAGTCTCACATAGTTAGGAATCTTATCATCATAAACTACAGTGAGATTTAATAATGTCTGGCAGGTAGGGACAAATCCGTCACATGAACCCGATAGCTTTTGTTCAAACAGTGTAAATGTGTTTGAAAAATTCACTAAATATCTATAGTATGAATGTGAATCCAGTTACTGCTGAAAATTTATAACATAAGATCAAAAGAAATTGAGAGAGAGAGAAAGAGCTTACGGCGTATAGGCATGGTTCTAGGTTGATCATCTTCAGGAGTAGTAGTAATGGCAGAAAATCTGTGATAATTGGTAGAAGATGATGACCCAGAAGCTTTACTAGCATCTTCAATAATTATTAGAAGTCAAAAAGACAAACATTGAATGGAATTCTAAAGGTCTGGGAGAATTTATACATTTTTGCAATAATGTAAGGAAAATAAACACCAAGGATTTGAATTGGCTTCACTAATTGATTGTATGAAAATTAACCCTTCTTATTTATCAAGGTAATGCAAATTTAATTGATATAAATATAAATATATGATATATGATTAATGTTGTGAATTTTTTAAAAGGGCATTAAGTAGGGATGGCAATTGGGGTAGGGTAGGACGGGGCGGGGCATGGCATGACATGGCAGGGAAATATGTAAATGGGCAGGGCAAAACTACATTTTTGAAAAAATTTAATGGGGCAGGTTGGTTGTAGGTCAGCCCCTTGCTTACTTTTTTGTACATGTCTTCTTTTCTCTCATAAATTGATATTAAAGTAGCTAGAGGATATCACATGCGCAAATTTGAGAAAATACCTTTATAGACTTTTCTGAGAAATGGGTAAGACAAAGTATTTACTAGGAAATGAAAAAAAAAATAAAAAAAAATGAAAATAAATCTAAACGGGGCAGGGCGGGGCAAGACTTTATAGGGCAGGGCAGGGCAGGGCAAAATTTTGGAACAAGGCTACACGGGGCAGGGCAGGGCGGGTCAAAATCTTAGTGGGTCAAAGATTGCCCTGCCCGCCCAAATTGCCATCCCTAGCATTAAGTACAAAATATCATTTAATGGAAAGTAATTTTAATCTTAGGTAAAGGATAATTTGATCATTCAATTTTTGAAGGTTATTATGGTAAATTAACTTCAACTAAAAAATTTTGTGCTCATAATATAATATAGTATGATATAATATTTAAACTCAAAAAGTTGACGTGGTCATAATTAACATCTGAAATACAATTTCGGTGGAAAATGTATAAACAAGTTGATAAGCTCAAGAAAGTGATATGCCATAATGACCTCATCGACCCAGACCCGAAGCCCAATTACTTAAAAGCCCATCGACACCAAACTCATCACCGCCTATAAAATAGTGGGCTTTTCTACATCAATTCCACCAAATCTCTTCTTTCTGATATTTTTCATTTAGGGTTTTATCCTCTTCTCTCGTTTCTCAGTATAGTAAAATGGCTGCTGAAGTAGAATACAGTTGCTTCGTCGGTGGGCTAGCATGGGCTACCACCGATAGATCCTTAGCTGACGCTTTCGGTTCATACGGCGAAGTTCTCGACTCGAAGGTCCGTTTGTTGCGCAGAGCAGAAATCGAATCCGAGCCCATTTTTTGGCTTTGTTGATGACCTTCTGTTACTGATTACTGTTTATTAATCTCTGGTTTACTTGATTCATCTGTTCTGTTATTACTGTTATTCCCTTGAAACGGTACGTTCCGTCTTTTTTCTCTTTTTGTCAAGAGATGAAGATAGATCGGTTAATTATTTTGATTGTAAGCGTTGTACATCTGTTAGATCTGACCTTTGTTTTGCTGTTTTTTGTTTGTTTTTTCAGATCATTAATGACAGAGAAACTGGCAGATCTAGAGGATTTGGCTTTGTTACCTTTAAGGATGAGAAATGCATGAGGGATGCAATCGAAGGAATGAACGGCCAGGAACTTGACGGCCGTAGCATTACCGTTAATGAAGCTCAGGCTCGTGGAAGTGGAGGCGGCGGCCGTGGTGGTTTCGGAGGTGGCCGACGTGAAGGAGGAGGCGGTGGTTACGGTGGAGGTGGTGGTTACGGAGGTGGTGGTGGAGGCTACGGAGGTGGCCGACGTGAGGGAGGCGGCGGAGGTTACGGAGGTGGCCGACGTGAAGGTGGAGGTGGTGGTTATGGCGGCGGTGGACGTTATTAGATTCAACGTACATAATTTTGGCCTATTGTTAGATTGGCCTTTAGATTAGCATCCATTACTGTTTTTGGTGTGGTTGTATTGTCCTTTATATTTGGTTGTTTAGATACTGTGAATCTGTATTTTACAAAGTTCCATGGAATTAAGTAAATGATGGTTTACGAAATAACTGTGTCGTCTTCCTTGTGCATCCCAGTTACTTAGCCTCCAAATTCTCTTAGGAGTCGTTTGGTACGACGGTATAATGTTGGTATAAAAATTTAATATCATTTTAATATTTTATTTGGTTAGCAAATCAGATACAAGTTATTTTAGGATTAAGGTAATTAACACCGCTATTATTTATACATTCTTCTTACATATTATACAATTAATAAAAAATATTTTTAGCATAATTGATTTTAACATAATTTATACCAGTATAATTTATTTGGGTGTAAGTGTTATTCAAACCAAACGACCCCTTAAAGCCTGTTTATACCTTTTTCCAAATGGAAGTGCTATTTTTTTTTTAAAATTGAAACGTGTGGCCAAGCTTTTAGAAAAGAAAAAAATATTTTTGAGTAGGAGTAGAAAAAAGTATTCCTGTGATTTTATTAGATTTTAAAAATAAATTAATTATTTTTTTCCTAATATATAATGTTGTAGTATGTGTTAGAAGTATTTAGACGACGATATAGTAAACGTTTAAATGTTAATATGATTAATTTAATTGTTAATTAATGTTAAAAGTTGAATTTCTTAATATATATGAAATAACTAAAAATTACTTATTTTTCTAAAAAATATTTTTAAAAAAAATACGCATTTTTTAAAAGCTTGGTCATGGATAGTATGGGGATAATTTAGTTCCCTTTAGCGCATAAATTAATTGAATTATTAAAGAGTGAGTACATGATAGTATTAGTAGAAGATAGTTTATGGGGTTTTTAGTAAAATATGTACTTGTTATAAATTAATTTAAAATATACGTGTCTGATAGGGTCAATATTGTATAGCTATCTCAATAGTTTAAGATTCAGCGTCAGTCAGATATTTATCTCGATATTAGATTATTTAGAGGTATAAGATATTTATCTTGATATTGGATTATGTAGTTCTATTGGTTTGTTTAGTTCATCGGATTACATATATAATATATTATGTCAATTTTGAAATATGTAGTACTATTTGGTTTGATGATGGATAAAAGATGAATAAAATTTGTTGTTTTCGATTTTTATCTACTAACAAATGGGTTGGATAGTGAATATTTTAAAATGGGTCAAATATGAATAAGAACTATATTATCCATTTAAAAAATAAATAATTAATAGATTTAACTTTTTTGTAAAGCATCAAATTGGAGGTTCATCAAGTTTGGGAGACTATAAATTATCTCAAAAGTTATCATACTTAAGAACTCATGGACAATATGGTTACTCATATTATTCGCCAGTTAATCAGTTTTTATCCGTATTAAATGTGGGTCAGATCGAATAATTTCCATTTTTATTACCCTTTTTCATCCGACCCAACTCGCACATTTGACACTCCTAGTTGCAACCAAGATATTATATTAAAAGTACGAAAACCCTTAGCGAAATATCGTTCGCCTTTTTCACCATTTTAAAATATAATTCACATTAGACAAATTGGTCATTTGATTGTCCTAATATTTCGGACCTAAAAATTCATTAAAAATTGGTTTAGTATTTACTTATTTAAACGTGGTACCTAAAATGTAATACTTTAAAATCGATTAAAATTTGACCTTAAATAAATAATTAAGAAGTCAATTATTTGGATTATTAGTAAATTTATAGCCGTTCTTCTGAAGTAATATCTATATGGCAATTGGAAATGACATTATTTTATCACGATGAACATTTTAACATCAATGAGTAATTTTAAGAAGATCTTTTTTAACTTCACTTAGTATTTGCAACAAAGTATATTAATTTTATAGTGATTACGTGATAAATAAAAATTAAAAATTACTAAATTTACGAGAAAATAACGTTTTACTTAATTTTGTCTTCTTCAATCAATGGAGACTATTATAAAACTACGAAACTCAAACGCAAAACTGGTCGACCTTTTTACCATATAAAATAAGTTTTACATTGAATAAAATTAATGCTTAATTAATATTTTTAGTATTTAAGATATAAAATTAACTAAAATTTTGATTATTAAATATTTTCTTATTTGAACTATATAAGAACTCTAATATTTAGGAATGTAATCCCAATAAGATTACTTATATAAGTTGATTATGTTAATTTCCACAATAACAGATAAGAAATTATTATTTCACCTGGAATATCAATAGCTAGGTGACATTAAAAGTCTTCCACTTCCACATACCTAGAGATGAAAACTTAAACAAAATTCAGGAGCTCACAAATTTTTTCAAATTAGCTAAAGTTTAACAGATTTAAGGTGAATAATGTTAAAAATATTAGCTATTTCAAACTACTCTTAAAAAAAAAAAAACACTTTCCAAAAGTGTTGTGATAGAGTTTCGTAATTTTTTACAGTGTCGATAAATCTATTTAGCGGGTAGATATTGCATGTAATCACAAATAAATATCAAATTAGGGATATATGGCTAATTGATATACCCATCATTGTTGACCTAAGGAAGTAACAATGTATATTAGTATGTATAATCTCTATCTCTTTATCACGATAAACCTATCCCTAACGAAAGTCCAAATAATAAAGTATTTTGTAGAGCAGAAATGTTCTTTTATTGAGTTAGATAAATGTGATTAATGTTCATCATTTTTTCAGGAATTTGGATTTTCTAATTTTTATTTAATAATTCAGACACTTTTGTTTTGTGATTTTTATAAAATTTATATTTATTGAGGAGATAACAATTATATTGTTATATAAAGATAACATATTACTTCCAAATAAAGATAAGAGAAATATTCCATCCTCCTTTCTTGAGGTTGAAAATGTAGATTAACACGAGCAACTAAAGTTGAGTTGAAAAGGGCTGATTTTGTTGGGCTTTCCTTGTGCTACCTTAGGCTGAAGTCTAATATTAGGAATCTTTATATGAATAGCCAACATGAATTTTTGTTTATTTTTTTCTAGCATGTATACATAGGTTATACAGTAAGACAACCTAGTGCCTTAAAAATTCTGCATTCATGCGGAGTCTGGGAAAGAGTCGCACCTCTAAGGGTGTTATGTCGACAACATATCCTATTGCAGGCATTAGCGGTTGTTTTCATGGCTCAAACTCGTAACCTATAGATCATACGAAGACGACTTTACCGTATCTCCTAGGCAGGGGCGGAAGGGGATTTGGCCAAAAAATTGCACTGTATATAAACGGCAAAATCTGATGTTTACTTCTATGTATTATATTTTGAATAACTTTGATATGACTCAAAAGCATAACTTAATGGTTAGAATAGTTCAAATTTGTGAGGTTATTGGTTCAATTCTCACTAGTTACAGTCTCTTCTAATTTTAACTTTTTTCCTTTTTGGAGTTTGGACCCTTTAGAAAATCCTGCCCCCGTCACTTCTCCTGGGTTTTCCTTCCACTTCTTTTTTGCTCAGCTCAATGAAAGGAAGGGAAATAGTTACTTGAAAAAGGATCACACAAACCGCAATTTGCATCCCTTTTCTATTTCATTTTTTCTTTCTAAAGACTCACTCTCAATAGTTTGTTTGTTTTGAATTAATTTTTTTTTCTTTCTGATAGAATATACAAGTTTCATACTTGTTGCGTACGTATTTACAAAGTGATTTATAACAATATTATGCTACTTCTCCCTTAAGGATTTTGAAGGAAATGTCGCATTCTTTCAAATGGTATAAAGTTCCACTTACTATTACTAGTACAACATAGGAGACAAATTTATGTATAACTTTAGACGAAAGTAAAAATATGTGTATCAATAAACTTGTTTACTCGAAAAACGGTATAATTGAATTTGTTCGTGATTTCTTGACAAATGAATTAATTTGATCCAAAAAAGTAATGAATTAATCAATTTGAATGCAAGATACTTAGCTCAAAATGCAGACGAAATGACTGAGCCCGGAAACAGGGTTTTCGAGCACAATAATAATTAGATCAATAAGTGAGAGAGCCCCAAAAATAGTATCGAAATGGTGTATAGAATATAGTCGGTGTTACCTTGAAAAGCCGTGTCCTTACAATGATCATTGAGCTTATTATTTATAGCTTAGTGGATATTATGGCCGGACCCACCATTAATGAAAATTGTTGAAGACTAATGCTGAAAATGTAATGGTAAACATAAATGCCCAAATCTTTGCAACGAGCCGTTACTCTTTAATGCTACGGAATATTCCTTATTAAATGCCACTTGGCACAGATTGCTTAATGCCTTCACGAACGTTGTCTTTCCCGGTGAAACAGAGGTCGCTGCCCCTGATTTTTCGTCCTCCCGAGTTTGGTTCCACGTGTCCACTTCTTGGGTGGCCACGCGCCGTAAAATATTTTACCCAATATAGATAGCCCCATGCTTTCCGATGACATAATTTTGTGTTACCGGAAAGTTGGTAAAAATACTCTTTTGGCGGGAATTACTATAATTCCTTTTGAAGGTTACTACGGTTGATTAGACGTATGTCTCTCCGCATTTAATGCCCCGAACATGCGTCTTCCCATGATTTAGCACACCTTTTGCCGGTTATCGAGGTAATCTTAGTCAAGTATTTAGCCGCCCAAAACTTCACTTATACGTATCAACTTCCTTTTCCTTTGGGTCTCAAAATTGCTTGAACTTCCGATCTATCCTTGTTTTCCATCCCTTCTCTAATTCTCTTCAAACGCAAAATCTTTCCTTCTCCTTTTCTGATGGCTTCTTCATCTAAATACGCTGGTTCTTCCAAGAGGAAGAACAAAAACGAGGATTCCACTCCTCCAACAGTATGTTCATTATCCCAAAAAGGCTTAGTACTTCGAAAGATTTTGAAGAGAAATTTTCTACTGATAACCCTTGTTCATGGGTTGTTAGCAGGAACCCTTCTTCCATTTATCCTTCCAGTATTCCCACTATGAAGGAATATTGCTGCTACCAAGAATTGGACATCAACTCTCCCAATCTATCGGAGCGAGTGACCCTTCCTAGGGAAGGCTTTACATACTTTTACAAGTATCCCTTTACTTTGGGTGCGTTTTCTTTGAATAGAGAGCTTGATCCCATGATAGCGGAATTGTGTCTCCGCCATCAGTTTTTTTGGCACATGTAAGTCCTTTTGTATGGAGGATGGTTGCATGTCTTCGACGTTTGTGCCTAGAAACCAAAGAAGAGCTAACATTGGCTCACATGATGAATCTCTACTCCCTTAAGATCTTCCGCAGGGAAATGATAAACCTTTGAGAACGTGGCCACCGTGCTTTGATATCTAGCATGAATGATGACAACGATCGAGGGTGGATCGAACGATTCGTTGCATTTGCCACAGATGAAATTATTCCAACAACGACTTCATCCTTTCCGGTTGCTTGGAACCGCTCTTGTAAGTTCCTTTTAATCTCCTCATTGTAAGTTCCTTTCTGGCTGTCTATGCAGTCCCCGATACAAATGATGCATTTTTTTGCCGTATTTTTTTTCCCGGTAGACATGGAATTCAGAGTGTGCATTTTGTTTCCAGGTTTTTGTCCTCGGTAGACGTGGCATTCAGAGTGTGCATTTGGTATCCTCATGTGACTCCCACCTAGTGTTCGAATGCGATGAATGCGAATCAGAACACTGGAAGTATTGTTCCACCAACAGACTGCTAGGTAATGTACCACTTGGAAACATATTTTTCTTCCCCTTAGGAACCCACACTATCGAGCGAAAGGATACCCAACAACACCTTCGTGGCATGTGCTCATGAACGGTCGGGTAACCTCTGTTTGGCAGCAAACTTAACTTCCTGGTGAGAATTTTTTATCGAAGCAAAGATTATCCTATTGTTCCCGAGTCGAAACTTGTTTATTTGCCTTGTTTTCGATGGTCTTGTCACTGTTGTCTTCGTAGTATGCTTTTTTGTTGATGCCTCGTTAAAAAATCTTGCTAGAAAAATCCAATAAGGACAGAAACTGAACGAAGGGAAAATAGTGCAGTACATACTTTCCGTTTGACTGTTGTTTGTCATCAGTAATATCTTTTGAGGTGAGCCACGTTCCATTTGTTGGGAAACGTGTCTTGTTCTGGTTTTCCAACTCGTATGATCCTTTACCAGTGATAGCTGAAATCCGATAAGGGCCTTCCCACGTCGAGCCTAACTTGCCCACGTTGAGTACTTGGGTGTTCTGAGTCACCTTCCTCAAAACTAGGTCTCCCACTTTGAAACAATGTAGGCTGGCTCTTTGATTGTAATATCGCTCCATTATCTGCTTTTGAGTAGTCATTCTGACAAATGCCAAGTCCCTGCGTTCCTCGAGCAGTTCCAAGTTGATTAGTATCGCCTCGTTGTTTGATTCTTCGTTGGCTTAGAAATACCTTAAGGTTGGTTCCTCTACTTCCGTTGGTATCAAAGCTTTTGCGCCGTACACAAGGGAAAGATGGGTTTCTCCTGTGATTGACTTGGCCGTTGTTTAGTAGGCCCATAGAACCCCAGGTAATTCTTTGAGCTAGTGGCCTTTTGCTGCTTCTTACCTTCTATTTAGATTTTGCACAATCGCTTTATTTGTTGACTCCGCTTGGCCGTTTGCATTGGGATGGTAAGGTGAAAAGGTAATTATTTTTTCAAATCTTCAAGGAATTTTGTAACTTTTGTGACGATAAATTGTGGCCCGTTGGCGCACGCAATCTATTTCGGTATTCTGAACCTGCAAATTGTATTTTCCCACAATAAGTCGACCACTTCGAATGCTCCGATATTTTGATAAGGACTTGATTTCAACAATTTAAAAAAATAGTCAGTCAAAATTAAACGAAACCTTACCTTTCCAGGAGCCGGTGGTAGCGGTCCTACGATGTCCATTCCCCATTTCAAGAATGGCCACGGGGACATAATTGAATGCAGGGGTTCCGCTGGATGAGGTACTAGTGGTGCATAGCATTGGCACTTATCACATTTTCATACAATGTCTATGGCACCTAGTTCCATACGGGGCCAGTAATACATCGCCCGAACTAATTTCAGTACCAAAGAATCTGCGCCCGAATGGTTATCGCATATCCCTTTGTGGATTTCTCTCATGACATAATTGACTTCTGATGCTCCAAAGCACCGGGTCAACGGGCCTTGAAAGGATTTTATGTCAATTGGCCTTTCTTAAAGCTGTATCGTGCGACTATGGTGCGCAACACTCTTGATGCTTTGGGGGTCTTCGGGCAGCTTTCCATGCTCGAGATAATCGATTATTTTGTTTCTCCAGTCCCAGACCAGAATGGTTGAATTCACCTCCTAGTAACCATTCGTGTCCAAGGCTGAGTTCATCAGTTGTACTACCATCCTTGATTCTAGTCCGTGGATTTCTATTGATGAGCCCAAATTTGCTAACACATTTGCTTCCATGTTATCTTCCCTCGGGATGTGAGTAATTGACCATTCCCAGAATTGTGACAATAAAGCCTGAACCTTTACCATGTATTGTTGCACACATTCATCTTTGGTGTCAAAAATTTTGTAGACCTGATTTACCACCAGCTGTGAATCACATTTGATTTTGATGGCTTCGGAGTCAAGCCCTCGGCTAATTCGAGCCCTGCAATCAAAGCTTCATACTTTGCTTCTTTGTTAGTTAAAGAAATCGTTCTGATGGCTTGCCTTAAGGTTTCCCCCGAAGGTGTGATCAAGATTATTCCGATCCCGGACCCTTTCACATTCGAAGCTCCGTCCGTGAATATGGTACAGACTCCTGATGTCGGTTCTGACACCATGATTGCCTCTTTGGAAGCGAGACGCAATAATCCCGGGCTTAAATCAACCACAAAGTTAGCCAGGACATGGGACTTAATTGCAGTCCTCAATTTATACTTTATGTCAAACTCGCCCATTTGGCCAATCTACCCGAGAGCTCGGGTTTATAGAGTATATTCCTCAAAGGAAAAGTAGTCACCACAGCTATCGGGTGGCACTAGAAGTAGGGACTCGGCTTCCGAGTGGCGACTACGAGAGCTAAGGACAACTTTTCCAGATGTGGGTAGCGAGTTTCTGCTACCGTATAATAAGTGGGAAATTGCGTACCTTTATCTTCTCGGACTAAAACTGCACTTACCGCAAATTGTGGGACTGCCAGGTAGACCAATAATGTTTCAGCTTATTTTGGTTTCGAGAGCAACGGAGGATTGACAAGTATTTCTTCAACTCCTTCAAGTCTTGCCGACACTCTGATGTCCATTCAAAATTGTTTTTCTTTTTGAGTAATACGAAGAAGTGATGGCATTTTTCCGATGATAGGAAAATGAACCTGCTCAAAGCTGACAATCTCTCTATGAGTCTCAAGACTTTCTTTACATTGGATAGTTGATTTGGGATGTCCTTTATGGCCTTGATTTTTTCGAGATTTACCTCAATTCTCCTTTGTGAGACTACGAATCCTAAGAACTTACCTGAATTGACCCCGAACGCACATTCCTCGGGTTTAAGCTTCATATTATGCTTCCTTAGCGTTGAAATGTTTCTTGCAAATGATTCAGGTGATCACCTGAATTCAAAGTATTAACTAGCATATCGTCTATATATACTTCCATAGTCTTTCCTATTTGTTTTTCGAACATCTTATTCACTAGCCGTTGGTAAGTGGCTCTGGCATTTTTTTAATCCGAAGGGCATTACATCGTAACAATATGTACTAAAATTTGATATAAACGAAGTCTTTTACCAGTCTTCTGGGTTCATCTTGATTTGATTGTGCCCAAAATAAGCATCGAGGAAACTCATTAACTCGTGCCCGGCCGTGGCGTCAATCTTTTGATCGATATCTGGCAATGGGAACGAGTCCTTCCAGCATGCCTTATTAAGATCCTTATAATCTGTGCACATGCAAAATTTATTATTTCTCTTAGGAACTACTACTACATTATCTAGCCAGTACAAATATCTTACCTCTCGGATTGAACCGATCTTAAGTAGACGGGTTACCTATTCTATGAAGAATTTGTTCTTTGCTTTTGCAATAGAGAGCTTCTTCTGCCTTACCGAAGGTATGCTCGGATCCAGGCTTAACTTGTGCACGACTATCTCTGTCGGGATTCCTGTCATATCCTCGTGCGACCATGCAAAATATTTAGCGTTAATTTTAAGGAATTCAATAAAAGCATACCGGAGCTCTGGGTGTAGTCCGTCTCCCATAGAATTTCTTTTCTAGGAACTTATCTAACGACTCAACTTGCTCTAGTTCTTCTGTCGTAGAATTTGACGCGTCCGCCTCTTCCAACTCTTCTTTCCCCGAGAAAATTTTCTCTCGTTCGGGCAGACGACGGTTCCAGTAATTGCTATGCCACGTGCTCCTTTACTTTGCTATGGGAGACCGAAATTGCATTCATCTCTCTTGCTTCCGGTTGATCACCTCTTATCTGTTTGATCCCCTCGGGTGTTGGAAATTTTAACAATTGGTGGTATGTCAAAGGCACAACTTTCATCTCGTGCAACTGTGGTCTTCATGAGATGATATACTAGCCCATGTCTCCATCAACTACTTCGAAGAGGGCTATCTTCCTTACCCTCTCGGCGTCCGTGAGCAGCAAAATTTCCCCTCGGGTTGTCACGCTTGCGAGGTTGAATCCAGCAAGGAGCTTTGTTGCCAGGATAATGCTTCCCGTGAGATTTCCTTGCTCTAGAACTCTCCATTGTATGATATTAGCCGAACTTACTGGATCCATTAGAACATGTCTAATTTTAAAATTTAACACATTTAAAGAAATTACCAGTGCTCATTTGTGCGGCAGTAGTAATCCCACTGCGTCTTCGTCCATAAACGTGATGTCATCTCCTCGGAGCCTCTTACTATGGGTAGTCGATACTTTTGTCTTCTTTGAGACCGAGAAGGTGATACCATTAATATTATTCCCTCTGAAGATCATGTTGATCGTTTGACATGGAGGTTCCTCTCATGCTTTCGAGGTTTGCACGTCACCCCTGTCTCGACCATAGTTGTTTTTGGCTCGGTCACTCAAGAATTCTCCGAGGTGACCATTCTTTAACAACGTTGCCACTTCTTCCCAAAGGTGCCGACAGTCCCCCAGTCCGATAGCTATTAGTGCCATGGTTTTCACACCATAAATTTGGGTCCCTCTGGCTGGGATCAGACCTCATAGGTCTTGGGAATCGGGCCTCTTTGATATTTCTCATGACCGAAACTAACTCCATCACATTGATGTTGAAGTTAAACTCCGATAACTTTTGGTAAGAAGAACCTCGTGGCCACGAGATATCTCTATCCTGCATCGATATGTTGTTCAGCCCACGATTGGTTCTCCTGTCAACAGTGAACTTTTCCGCTGTCCAGAAGCTCCTGCCACGACCTTCCATCCGTTTGAGGGAAGCAAACGGACCATTGAAGTCCGTCTATCCGAGTCAATATCATCCTTTATTTTTTCTCTGTTCTTCTCTCGTCCTTTGGCCGACGACGAAAAGCCAACCTGATCGTATTCAATTATTATTTCCACTTGTACCGGTTGTGGACATCCGCCCAAGTCGTCGCTTGAAACACGAGAAGAATTTCCTTCATCTTATGGGAAGCGTCTGAATTTCTCGGGTTTAAATCTTTAGTGAACGCTTTAGCTGCCAATTCATCCGGGACTCCCGGTAACAACATCCTTTACTTCTGGAACTGGCTAATGAATCTTCGTAATAACTCGGATTCTCCCTGCGTGATTCTGAATATGTCGGCCTTTCGAGCTTGCACGACATGGGCCTTGATGAATGAATCCGCAAGCATTTCGAAGAAATCTATGGAATGCTCGGGCAATAATAAGTACCATGTCAAGGATCCCCTTGTGAGAGTCTCACCAAATTTCTTTAACAGCACATCTCGATTTCGTGAGGAGCCAAATCATTTCCTTTTACCGTCGTTGTGTATGTGGTAATATGCTCCTATGGATCTGAAGTTCCATCAAACTTCGGCACTTCAGGCATTCTAAACTGCTTTGGGATTAATTCCAGGGCCGCACTCGGCTTGTACGGTAATTGAATGTACTTCTCTGAGTTCGGGCATTTTAATATTGGAGTCTCGCCCGAAATTTGATCCATGCGGGCATTTACTTCTGATCACGCTCAACTATGTCTTATAAAAAGACTAAGCGGGCTTTACAAATATAATCTGAGTATTTCGCCCAGAGTCGAATCCCACAGGGAATTAACCTAGCAATTATTGTTGCTAGACTCACTCGATTCTCAGTAATCAATTTCCCAAAGGTTATGAATATCAATTTCCGGTATTTTTACTAACTACAACTGAATGAAATTAAGTAAACTAAAAGATAACTAATACTGAGGTGTAAACAAATGAGATAAGGATCTAAGGTTATGGTTTCCCCCGTTGATGGAATATCTTCTTGTATATTTCCTATAGTTTGGCCTAATTATCTCTATCAATCATGAACACTCAGGCTACTGTAATC
The DNA here is from genome assembly GCA_005239495.1 of Nicotiana undulata. Taxonomy (NCBI): domain Eukaryota; kingdom Viridiplantae; phylum Streptophyta; class Magnoliopsida; order Solanales; family Solanaceae; genus Nicotiana; species Nicotiana undulata. Next base: position 42,224 of record ML262539.1, read on the forward strand.
TCTCCCGAGCACTTACGATAATTTACTAGATGCACTCTCTCGAGCTACGCTAGCTAACTTTTATTACAGTTCACTTTAGATTGCACCCAAGGTATCGTTATCTCTAATCCAACCTTTAAACCCTCGGTTATGGATCTCTCCTATACTTTGCGAGTGATGTTGTTCAACAACTACCTAAACATGTCCTCTCTCGAGCAGATACACACTAAATAGGCACAGCTAATTGAGGGCCCTTCAATCAACTACAACAAGAACATAGTTGAACAAATAGAGATGAAAACCAAGCAAACTATATTAATATAACAATAATTTCATCCTTAACGGGTTCCACCAAAACCTTAGACTAAAGAATTTAGCTACTCATAATTGTACTGAAATTAACAAAAGAATTCATCAACAACGGTAAAATCACAAGGAAGAGAGATGAGAATTGATGCCCAATTGCCCTCCTTGCCTCTTGCTTTTGCTTTTCTTGAACAAGCTTCTAAACCTTGATGATCTCCTCCTTTGGGAGAGTTGAACCTTATATAGGTTAAGTGGAATGGCCCCAAACTTTCAAATTTGCCCCTGGGAAATAACGTGTACGCCTAGGACTAGCGCGCCCCCGCTAGTCAACGCTCTACTGGGCGCGCTAATCGACTTTTGTTCTGTCCCGGGATCGCTGGGTAGCACGGTCGCGCTAGTGGACTTATAATCTGTCCCAGCGATTTTCTTCCTTCTTTTCATACGTTAACTACTCCAAGGGGCTTTTCTCCTTCAATTTAGCTCCAAACACCATCTTAGGTCCTCATAAGCGCATTTTGCTCATGCGAAACATAAAATCAACAATTAGAGCCATTTTAACATCATTTCACATTCCTAAGACAGTGAAACATCATTAAGTTGGAGTGTAAGTCTACACTAACTACGTGATTTAGCCTACTATCAACTTCCTTCATGTATCGAAAATGCTCCTCCTTGAATGGATCATTATCATTGTTGAGGCCGACTCTACTCCCCCCAAACCCGTTGGAGCCAACTTCGCCCCTGAGGGTGTTGTTGTCGATTCTATGCGTTGCTTGGTTTGTGGGAACGGGAGGAATTGGATCTCGCCTGTTCGCATTATTTGAAGCACCTGATAGTGCATGGTTTAACTCCTTCATAACCTGGTCTTGCCGCGTGAGATGACCCAAGATGATTGCATGTTGCTCTTGCAGAATCCTCACTACATCCGCTATATGTTCTTCATCAACATCATTAGGAGTCGCCTGTCACACTTGTCTAGGGTACCGCTCGTCATACACTAGCGTGTCGTCGTTCCCCTCATTTCAAGTGTCACATATTGATTCCTGAAAATGAGGATGTTCCCTTTGAATTTCAGGATTGTGAGTGTTATTAACGGTATTGATTGCCATTTTTTTTGTGATTCTTGCTTAGAGAGGATGATCCAACTTGTTTAGTGAAAAAGGCAGTGATCAATTTAATCGCACGACTATCTAGGCAACACGGTGGTCACCAAATTGTTTACCTGAAAAACGGTACAATTGAATTTGTTCGTGATTTCTAGACGGATGAATTAATTTGATCCAAAAAAGTGATGAATTAATCAATTTGAATGCAATATACTTAGCTCAAAACACAGACGAAATGACCGGTTTGATGGTTTCTGGGCTCAATAATGATTAGATCAACAAGTGAGAGAGCCCAAAAATTAGTATAAAAATGATGTATAGAATATAGTCCGTGTTATTTAGAAAAATCGTGTCCTAACAATGATCATTGAGCTTATTATTTATAGTTCAATGGGTATTATGGTCGGGCCCACCATTAATGACAATTATTGAAGAGCAATGATGAAAACGTAACGAGTCGCTACTCTTTAATGCTGCGGAATATTCCTCATTAAATACCATCGGGTGTGGAGTGCTTAATGCCTTCACGAACGTTGTCTTTCCAGGTGACATACGGGGTCGCTGCGCCCGATTTTTCGTCCTCCCAACTTTAGTTCCACGTGTCCCCTTCTTGAGCGGCCACATGCTGGAACATTTTACCCATTACAAAACTATAGCACAAGATTGTCTACAGACAAAAGTACCTTTGATGTAGGCAATCTCTAAAATAATTTTAATGTACCATTATTTTATTCATTGAATAACAAGTTTTGCATTATTATGCGCCGTGTACTAATCTTTGCATATCTAAACCGTTACCAAAACCATTTGTTATTGCAGATCTCAAAGGAGTGAATTGGGGTTAAATTAACACCACCACCAATATATCCAGCATTATTTCACATTGTGGGATTTCGGGAAGACAATGTGTACGCAGATTTTATTCCTATCTTGAGAGGATAGATAGATTGTTTCCAATAAACTCTCGAATAAAAAATACATAAGTACCACGTTAATAAAATTATAAATAAGATAGGGCAGTACAAAAATTGGAATTAAATTAATAATTATAAATTGTCTCGAGCACTGCAATAGGGAATAGGTAGTTGAACAAACTCTACCAAACTCTACCAATAAGTAGTACTCCTAAATTGTCTCGAGCATTCCTAGAAATGTTACAAATATGAGTCTCAATTGAAATCAATCATATTTCACGTCAAATTATGCACAAAGATCTCATTGTTTTACTTAGATTAAAAAGAATCTTTATTTTAGTGATCTCAAGCTCATGAGATTCATCAATTTAAAAAGACATTACATTTTCATTTAAGATGTCAATGTACTACCTCAAATTTTCAAGCATAAATGAAATGCTTAATTGCATCCAATTTTGTACTCGTTCCGATCCACAATAAGTGATTTTTGGTTATTTTTATACAGATTAAGAAATTTATCTTTTAACATTAATTAGGAATAAAATTGACCATATTAACCTTTACTATCTCTTCACATTAACACTCCAGCACATACTCCACTACTATTTACTCCTAGGGCGACGTTAGAAAAAATAATTAATTCATATTTGAAATCTGAAAAAATTACTTATTTTGAACCACAAAAAAAGATCAAAAAATCACTTATTGTGGACCGGAGGGAATATCTTCCTATACAATCTTGTAAATATATAATTTGGCAATGGATAAAAGCTTTATTATTAATTCTCATTTTAAAAGATTGTAGGAATTTCCTTGCCATCGAACGTCATGCCAATGATATTGTCAATATTCTTTTGTCAATACTTAATTATCTAGGATTCATATTTTCGTCAGGTTAAATCCTTCTTCACAAGTATTTATCTGTTTTAAAATATTTTTAGTTTATCTCGAAAAGAATAATTTATTTTTATACTCATAAATATTAAATATTAATATTCTTATTTACCCGTTATGAGATTATTTATGACTTAATTTAGACCACAAAGTTTTAAAAATTATTTTCTCTTTATAATCCATTCAAAATCAAACTGCACCACATAAATTCGCACGGAGAAAGTAGTTAATGGAGAATCTGATCAATTATTTTTCTTTTTCTGATCCCTTTAAAATATTTGCATTTTATTGAATAAAGTAATATTCTAACAATGAAGTCATAACTCATAAAATGCACGTTTCATTTAGAGGAACAATATGAATATTACAGGACGAGTAGGTAATTATATAGACTCAAAATAACAGTGATTTAAAACGTGGACGAAAATAAATTAAATATACAACTTGAGTTAATTAATATATATTTAAAGAAAGCAAGGTCCAAGGCAAGAACTTTTTTGCTTCTTATTTGACGTCAATTTCTTCAATGAAATGTTAAATTTTGCATCCTGCATGTATGCACATACAAAGAGAAAATAATTAGCTATGAAACTTGGACTAAATACATTCTTAGAATAAAATGCTAGCAAAACACAAATGTCCATAGGAAATATAAGTATTTAGATAAAATAAAAATAAAAATTGTTCTTAATACGTAATACTCTCTCTCTCGTCCAGGATAAGTGATTTTTTTGACTATTTTCACACAGATTAAGAAATTTATCTTTTAACATTAATTAAGAATAAAATTGACCATATTAACCTTACATAAACACTCCTACTCCCTCCGATCTACAATAAGTGACCAATTTATTTTTGGCACGCCTATTAAGAAAATACTAAATTCTATACAAAAATACATGTTATGAGGAGTAAGAAAACTTTTTAGGGATATGTACGTAAGGGTTATTTTGTAAAAACATATTGAATTCTTTCTTGATTATATAATGATCCAAAACAAAAAAATAAATTGGTCACTTATTATGGACCGGGGGAGTAACATATACCCCAACACTATTTATTCCAAGGACAATATAGAAAAAAATAATTAATTCATTCTTGAAATCTGAAAAAATCATTTATTTTGGACCACAAAAAAATTACTCCCTCCGTTTCATATTAAATGAGGTACTTTCCTTTTTAGTCTGTTCCAAAATAAATGACACATTTTTAAATTTGGAAATAATTCAACTTTAAACTCTTCATTTTACTCATTTACCCTTAATGAGAAGCTTTTATAACCACACAAAAGTTATGGCCCCACAAAGCTTTACCCCTTAAGCTTTTAAGACCACAAATTTCAAAAGTCTTTTTTTTCGGAAAGAAAGATAGTGGCAAAAGGATGTTAATCAAGAACCGACGTCTCATGCCGACTCCGTCTGCAGTTGCTACTACACTGTTACATCCGGATAAAGTGACCCGTACTGGTTTTAATTATGAACCGAATAGAGTATTATTCGGACCAACTTGCACGTGCATTCAATTTTGTATTTGTACCTTCCATCATTACAGATGTTAAGTAACTTTGCCACCAAGAGTTGTTAGTATCGATAGAAGCAAATTAGAATATTAACAAATTTTATGAATTCAATATTTAAGTTTTTGCTGGTGAATTCATTGCATTTTTGTCATTATGGATTTCAAGTTTGGTATTTCTTCAAACTTTAATTTATTACTTTTACGCATATATATTTATACTCCATAAAAAATATTAAGTTCAGTTAAACCGTGTGGGAAGTAAATTACATCTGCCCCTGTCACTATTAGGATGCTCGTGTTAAGATTATGTCATAGCGATGTCCCCTATAGGAAGGCGACCCCTCAACCTAACCCCAATACCCACACCACCATTGCTTTAATTTGTAGACAAAAATGTGATTTAATTAGTTCATGACATCACTTTAGCACTAGTACTATGTTTTAATGTTAGTGATACTTGCATGGTTTGAAGTCAGACGCGGAATCAGGATTTTAAATTTATAGGTTCGAGATTCTAATCTTTTTAAGTTAATAAAATATATATTTAACAGATTTTTAAAGACAAATACAACATTTGAACCAAAGTTATTGGATTCGGCTGAATCCGTTCCCGACACTTTAGCTCTATCCCTGTTTGAAGTAATGTCCAACACCACATACACTTTTGTGTTCTGAGGTGCAAACATATACCACGACACTTGATAGGCAATTAATTTTGAAAGCTACCAATTATTGGATGTGCGAATAAAGTTAATATATCGGCAAAGATTATAAAGTCATATATAAGGCGTGAGATTCTATTAATAATTTAAGGATATCTTTTGAGGAAAACCGTGCTGAGTTTGACCTCTTATAAAGGGAGTATCTTTGGATGGTTGAGCCTATCACCAATTCTACTAGCATACAACAACAACAATAATATACCAATTCTATTACCATACAACAACAATAATAATATACCCAGTATTATCCCACACCGTGGAGTCTGGAGAGGGTAGTGTGTACGCAAATCTTACTCTACCTTGTGAAGATAAAGAAGTTGTTTCCAATAGACCGTCAGCTCAGGAAAGCATGACAAGAAAGAACCAATTCTACTAGCATACGAGTCTAAATTTTTCCCACTATGTTGTCAGTCTGTCAGTGTGTATAACTTAAATCCGTTCGATTATGTCATTATAGAAGAGAATTGGAGTCACCTACCTTTGATGAAGTTATTCTCGAGTAGTAGTCTTGTATTTGGGGAAGGGAACTCTACCACTCTCAATGTACAAAACATCGTGTACAAGGATTTCATAGTGTCGTTTCACTTCTTCCGCTGTTTTTCCTCCAACTGCTTTGGCAACATTGGACCAACGATCACATGTATCTTTGTCATACACTGCCAATGCCTTCTCAAATGCCTTGTTCTGTTTTGCTGTCCACGAGCCAGACCCATGTTGAGACGACATTGAGCTCATATTCTATCTCTATTCGCAAAAAGGAAGGCAATTTGTTGAAAGGAAGAGCTAACAAGAAGAAGAGAGTAATTAAGGTTTGAGCTGTTTTTGTGAAAACAGAGGTGGCGAAGGACTGCTTATAAAGGGAGTCAAAACTAGGGTACCTTACGGTCTGGTGTCATAGACGGAGCCAAGAATTAAAGTTTATGAGTTCTGAAGTTACAATCCAACTCATAACTCGTTAGTTACTGAGTTCGCAATTGAGTGTTTATACATATTCAATAGATTTTCTAGTACAACTACAAGGTTTAAGCAAAAAGTTACTAGGTTCGTCCGAACCCGTAAATAACACACTCCCTCCGCCCTTGTGTGGTGTAGCGGTCTATCAAGTGAGTGTAAACTATGAAAAATCAGAATCTAAATTTCAGTAAAGACAAAAACACGTTAGATGATTTTTTTTTCTGTATGCACAAACTTTGACGGAGTTACACAGTATATACTTGCCGCCGTGAAAAATAACTGCAAATACCTCAAAACATAATCAAAGTGCGCGTAAGTTGACCGAACACTATTGTTCCACACAAGAAGAAAAAAGGGAGTGAGAGGTGCCCCAAAAAGTTATTGCAATTATTCTGATGATTTGTTTTCTTAGGAACCACAAAAGGAGCAAAGGAAAGAACATAATTTGAGTAATAGTACGATTAATTGCTCATATATTGGATTTTTTCTTGTAATGTACAAGCAGCCACATAAATAAGGGCGGAGCTAGAATTTGATGGTTATGACTTATGAGTTTGAAATTCTAATCTGTTTAAATAATTACTAGGTTTAAAATTAATAATTTTTATATATTTAATAAAAAATTTCAAATAAATAATATAAGATTTCGATTAAAGCTACTGAGTTCAGCCGAACTCATAATTTGTGTTCTAGCTCCGCCCCTAAATAGTTACTCAAAATACTTGAGCTTTATTAGTCCTTTTCATCCACATATAGCATATGAATAACCTTAGCCTATTGGGACTTATTCACATGGTTGGTTTATGGGGGATTGCGTAATTACTCTATAATAGTAATTAGACAAATTTGGTAGGTTAGTCCCTTGAGGAATAAGCAGACCACTTGTCCCAAAATATCTGTACCAAAAACTCATCTCTCTCTCTCTATATATAGATAGAGAATCATTATAATCCTGTACGTACAGCATGAGCTTTTTCACGAGAGTGCCACAATACTAGTTACAGTGTACTTCAGTCTGAGAAGCAGATTGCCTAAAGATGTCGGCAAAATGACGGATTCAGAATTTTCACTTACATCATGTTTGGACGGTCATTATCCGTTATTTTATAATTAATGTATTGTATTTTATTGTATTGTATCATTTTATGGATATAACGTTCGGATAGATTGTATTATTTGTGGTTGTTGAATAACATGTTGTTATTTGATTTGACTGTATCGTAATGTACTGTAGCTGGTAAATTTACTAAAATACTCTCAATTGTTTAAATATTAAATTTATCATGAATTACGCATAATTCTTTTTAAGAAATCCCTTTCCACTAAATTATCACCAAATATGTTTTAGAAATAGATTAAGCAATTAAATTCATGCAAGTTCTAACAAAATTAGTAAATTTACGTTGGAGCTGGAAGCGACATGAGTTCTAGAAAAAAAAGGGATGAAGACAAAGTAGGTAATAGGCGCGAGATTTGGAGTTAAAATTAATTAAAAAAAAGTATCAGATAAAATAGAATTATAGAGTAATAAGTTAGAGCGTAATTGGAAAGAAAATAGAAAATAATCACATCACATCACATCAAATCGGTTGTTTAAAAAAAATGGGATTTTTCATTATCCCGAAACAATGGATTTAACAATACAATACTATCAATTTTAGTGAAACAATCATATTAAACTTTATTTTGGAATAATAATACAATACGATACAATGAGTAACAATCATCCAAACAAACCGTAAGGAGGTTAAATTATAAAATGTAAATGCACCACAAAAATATCAGTTGACACCCTTGAATACATGTGGCTCCGCCACCAAATATCTTAGCCTTCGTGAATAATATGCTCTATCCTACTATTGAGAGTAGGGCTGTTCATTTGGATCGGATATCCGAAATCCGAACCGATCCATTTAGTTTCGGATTTCGGATTTCGTATTGGACCGGATTTCGGATTGTGTTTATAAAATTTTCGGATTTCGGATCGGATTCGGATTGGTATATTTTAATCCGATCCGATCCGAAATCCGAAATTATTAGGCAATGTATAAATACTACACTTTAATTTCGGATAGTCAATACTTTCTTTACATCTTCCTCCAAGTTATTACCTTTACAATTGCTAGAGTTAGCTATATTGGCACCATAGTACTCTCATAATTGTATAAACATGAATTTTTCTTAATGCATTGCCTCTTTTACAAAAAAAATATACATATTAGTTTGCAACATTGAGGCATTTACGATCCGAAATCCGATCCGATCCAAACTTTAAAATCCGAATCCGATCCGATATAATTCGGATCGGATTCGGATTGCATTTTCTAGAATCCGAAATCCGAAATTCGAATCCAAAATGTGCTAAATCCGATCCAATCCGATCCGTGCACAGCCCTAATTGAGAGGAGGGTATGGCAATAGTTAAATTTATTCTGCCCTTAATTAAATGTCTAGAGTTCAAACTTTGAGAATGAAATTTATTTGGTACGAATTATTTTACCTTCTTAGTGAACCTATTCAATTGTAAATCTAGATTAGTCGGGTCCTACGTCAACAATGAATGGGCCAACCTGAGGTAGTGTGAATGGATCCCTTAATCCCTCTTACAAAGCTGAAATTCTTTCTTTTTCTTACTTTCAAATAGAGGGGTACATAGTTCAGATTGAATCAGATTTTTCAATTACCAAACCAAATTAATGGTATCGGGATTTTAAATCTATAAACCAAGCCAAACCAATAAATTCGAGTTTTTCAATCTCGATTTTTCTCAGTTTTTTCGGGATTTTCCTCGGTAAAGTCTTCACAACATAAAATATGTAACTTGTGCTCAAAATATTTCTTAAATCCTAGTAAGATACAACTACATAATGTATTTTTCAAGAAAATAACACAATAATATGATATAAGCCATAGCATTATACTAAAATATTCTATAACAAACATAATAAAATTACATAAAGCAAATATTGCTAATTAATAAGCCATAATAAAAATTAACATACTCTAAAAATACTATATAGGTCATGCTAAAATAAGTATATCTAATAAGTGTTATTAGTTACATAACTAAGCAGTAAATAAAAAGATAAACTAAGTTATGCATTTTCATTATAAACCAATGTAAAAAATACAATAAATGTCCAACATTATCGTCATGCCTAGTGTTGAATTGAATTTCTTTTATTAGCATTAATATTGATTTGAACTTTGTTTGAGTTACTACATTTATGGGCATAAAATTTATTTACCAAGAATATTAAGTCTAAATTTGAAATAATACGTTAAAAGATAAAATTATAAAAAAGTTTAAGAAATATTTACCAATTACATTACAATAAATGTTTATATGTATATACAACAACAACAACATACCCAGTAAAATCCCACTAGTGGGGTCTGAGTAGAGTAGAGTGTACACATACCTTACCCATACCCGAAGAGGACAGAGAGATTGTTTTCATGACACTCTCGGCTCAACAGGAGAGGCAATAATATCATAAAAGAAACAAGAAAAAATGCATGTAGCAACAACAGATACCAGAAAGAAAATAACCACAACACATAAGTGAAAGGACAATAACACAAAACTATGCAAAACAACAATGTGAATACAACAAAGACCGCTAACAAACCTAAACGAAACTCTATCAGACTATCCAGTATAAATAGGGAAGAACTCTAGACTACCCCCTATCCTACCACCCTAATGCTCGACCTCCACATGTTCCTATCAAGAGCCATGTCCTCAAAAATCTGAAGGTGCGCCATGTACTGCCTGATCACCTCGCCCCAATACTTCTTAGGTCGCTCTCTGACTCTTCTCGTACCTGCCAAAGTCAACCGCTCACACCTCCTAACCGGTGCATCTAGGCTTCTCGTCCGCACGCGTCCGAACCATCTAAGTCGCGCTTTCCCTATCTTATCGTCCACGGGAGCCACACCCACCCTCTCCCGAATATCTTCATTCCGAATCTTATCCAATCTAGTGTGCCCACCCATCCATCTCAACATCCTCATTTCGGCTACTTTCATCATCTGTATATGTGAATTCTTGACTGGCCAACACTCAACTCCATACAACATGGCCGGTCTAACCACCGCTTTCTAGAACTTACCTTTGAGTTTTGGTGGAACATTCTTATCACATAGGACTCCAGACGCTAACCTCCATTTCATCCACCCCACTCCAATACGGTGCGTAACATCCCCGTCGATCTTCCCATCTCCCTAGATAATTGACCCTAAGTACTTAAAACTTTCTCTCTTGAGAATGACCTGTGAGTCAAGCCTGAGTTCCACATCCGCTTCCCCCGTCACGTTGCTGAACTTACATTCCACATATTCCGTCTTAGTCCTACTCAACTTGAAACCTTTAAACTATAGAGCCTTCCTCCATACCTCCAGTCTCCCATTAATGCCGCCTCGCGTCTCATCAAATAGAACTATATCATCAGCGAACAACATACACCATGGCACCTCTCCTTGGATATGGTGTGTCAGTGCGTCCATCGCTAGAGCAAATAAGAACGGGTTGAGCGCAGATCCTTGGTGTAATCCCATAATCACCGAAAAAGGCTCTCAGTTACCTCCCACAGTCCTAACCCGCGTCATAGCTCCATCATACATATCCTTTATCGCCTTAATGTAAGCCATCGGCACTCCTTTCATCTCCAGACACCTCTAAAGAATGTCCCTCGGGACCTTGTCATATGGCTTTTCTAGGTCAATAAACATGCAAATCCCTCTTCCTATCCTTGTATAGTTCCACCAACCTCTTGATAAGGTGGATAACTTTCGTAGTATAATGTCCCGACATGAACCCGAACTGGTTTTTCGATATACACACCGCCCTCCTTATCATCCCTTCCACCACCCTCTCCCAAACTTTCATGGTATGACTTAGTAACTTGATACCCCTATAGTTGTTACAATTCTGGATATCACCTTTGTTCTTGTACACCGGAACCATTGTACTCCACCGCCACTCATCAGTCATCCTCTTTGTCCTGAAGATAACATTAAACAACCCAGTCAGCCACTCCAATCCTGCCCTATCCGTATATCTCCAAAACTCTACTGGAATCTCGTCAGGTCCGGTCGCTTTGCCCCGACTCATCTTACCCACCGCACCCATGACCTCCTAAACCTTAATGCACCTACAATACCTAAAGTCTCGGTGACTCTCAGAGTTCCCCAATTGCCCTAACACGATGTTTCCATCCCCCTCTTCATTCAGAAGTTTGTGAAAGTACGACTGCCATCTTTGCCTAATCTGGGCCTCTTCCATCAATACTCGACCGTCCTCATCTTTGATGCACCTCACTTGATCCAGATCGCGATCCTTCTTCTCTCTTCCTTTGGCCAACCGAAATAACTTCTTATCCCCACCTTTGCCACCAATTTCTTCATAAAGCCGACTAAAAGTAGCAATTTTAGCCTCTGTGACCGCTATTTTTGCCTCCTTCCTAGCCTCCTTATATCTTTCTCTGTTCGCTCTCCTATGATCCTCGTTGGTGCTCTCTACTAACTTAATGTACGCCGCTTTCTTGGCTTCCACTTTACCTTGGATCACGTCATTCCACCACCATTCGTCTCGGTGCCCGCCATAATAGCCTTTCGAAACTCCCAACACCTGTCTTGCTGCCCCCTTATACAGTCTGCCGTCAGCGTCCACATAGTGCTAGCATCCCCACCACTCTTCCAGGCACCCATATTCGTCAGCCGCCCCTCCAACTCTTGCGCATTATCCTTAGAAAAAGCTCCCCCACCTGATCCTCGATGGACACAGTACAAACCTCTTCTTCCTCTTCAATAAGATACCGACGTCCATCACTAGGAGCCTATGTTGAGTTGGTAGGTTCTCACTCGGGATCACCTTGCAATCCCCACACAACCCCCTATCACACCTCCTAAGGAGTAGATAGTCAATTTGAGTCTTAGCCACCATACTCCGAAAAGTAACCAAATGTTCCTCCCTCTTCGGAAACATAGAGTTCACGATCACCAACTCAAAAGCTCTAGCGAAATCCAACAGTGAGGTACCACCCCCTTCCTATCACCAAAGCCGAAGCCACCGTGCACCTCACCATAGCCACCAACAGACGACCCAATATGACCATTGAAATCCCCTCCTATGAATAGCTTCTCCGTAGGCGGAATACCTCGCACCACCTCATCCAGTGCCTCCCAGAAGCGCCTTTTAACCTCCTCGTCCAAGCCCGTTTGTGGCGCGTAAGCGCTAATGACATTCAGAGTGCTCCCTCCAACTACTATCTTAATCACCATCAATCTATCATTCACCTATCTAACCTCTACCATCGACTCTCTAAGCTACCTATCCACCAAAATGCTCATTCCGTTCTTGCCCTTCACGACTCCGGAGAACCACAATTTATACCCGTCTACATTCCTCGCCATCGATCCTACCCACCTAGTCTCCTTACACACACGTTATATTGACCCTCCTTTTCTGGATAATCTTCGCCAGCTCTATAGACTTACCCGTCAACGTCCCTATATTTCATGATCCAACTCTCAACCTACAGGCCACCTTGTTCCCTTTACCCCCTTTGGGCCCCGTCCCACCTCACGACCCTTGCCCTACCCCCCTCCCCACCACCCGGCCTCCCCGAGGACATGACCCTACTCTACCATTACAAACCACAGTCTCTATACCTGCGAAGGACTAAATATGAAATGGAGAAAAAATACCACATCGAACAACAAAGGGAGCAAATAGTAACTACAAGCCCACTAAACTGACTATACTAGTGCCAAATACTACGCTAACAAATTAATTAACATAGTTGACAGAGAAACAAGAGGCAGGAGGTACCAATTCCCGCGATTAGAACTTGGAACTCTTGACTTGGTATACTCCCGATGCTGCGGAACCCGGCGTATAGCTGCTAGTCTACTGCTTGTGCGTGTGCACCTCCCAAAAGTGATACCTGCAAAATACGCAAACATCCATGGAACCAAGAGGATAGGGGTAGTAAAAAAGAACCAGAAATGAAAACCAATATCTTGATTCTACCGCACGGTAAAAGAACCCAATTCTTTAGGTAATCTAACAGATCCACAAAGTGTATCGGAAATCCTACGGTACTGTTCTTCCTGATTTTCTCAAATGAATCGAGTCTTGATCGTCTAGGATTTTCTCAATCCATCGGATTTTAATTTGTTTCCAGAAATGTTTATATGTATATATTCTTAAGAATTATACAAATGTACTATCGGGTTGATTTGTGTTTGGTTTGATTATTTTTAGTTAAAATTAAACCAAATCAAACCAAACCAATTATGATCGGATTTATTTTTCAATACCAAACCACATTGATTTTTTCCCGGTTTGCACGGATTATCGGTTTAGTACAATTTATAAGTTTTTTTGTACACCTCTACTTTCAAACAACAACAAACCCAATATCTTTCTAACAAGTGAGATCTGGAGAGGATAGTTTATACGCATACCTTACTCCTGCTTTCAAACGAATGTAAAATTTATTAACTTTTTACGTTTCCGATAAATAAAGTAGCCCGCCAGTCAACACGCAACACCAGTGAGGATCTTTGAGTACATATTTTGTGATGTGTACTTAAATTGAAAATATCATTTCAAGATTGTAAAGCTGCCCAAATCCTGCCCGTCCGTACAATGATTGTATGATGTTATCCTGAACCTTTGTGTTTTTTAGCAATATATCAGTACAAGAAAATCCAAGCGTCGTATCTCTCCTGATTGGCTTTTGGTTAGCAGCAGGGTCCGTTTGACTCGATTTTTCTAAACTAAATTAAGTAAGTCAATTTTTTAAATATGAAATCAAATCAAACCAAGTAAATTATTTTTTTATCGATTCGGTTTTTATGAATTTTTATTTTTTTCGGTTATTCATCGATGTTTCCTTAAATATGAGATATACACTGCCAAATAAATATTCCGATAACTATATTTTCAATGTAACAATATCAAATCAATTGCTCTTTAAGAAACCTATCATTTACCAAGATATATTGATGATAATTGAATCAAAGAATGATGAATAATAAAAGTACTCAATTAAAAATCGATTATTTTTAACACGAAATAAATTCTTGTACTTAACAAAAGAAAACTACCAATCAAACTAGAATGTAAAGACAAAAAATTAGATTATTATAATAGCAAAGAACTAGACTAAAAATATAATTGGCTAATATGTACCATAAAATTTTAGAAACTTTATATAAAATATACATATACATACACATACATACATACATACATACATACATACATACATACATATATATGTGGTGTGTAGTAATAAAATTAAATAGCTACTTCATAGTCGGTTTGGTTTGATTTTTTCGGTTATTTATTGATTAAAACCAAAACCAAACCAAATTTGATCGATTTTTTAAAATTCAAAACCAAAATCAAACCAAACCTAAAAAGTATCGATTTTTTGGTCGGTTTGGTTCGGTTTTTCCGGGTTTTATGAACAACCCTAGTTAGCAGTCCGATAAAAAGGCGAAGGTAGGATTTGAGTTATTGAGCTCTAAATTAATAATTTATACGAATTTATTGAATTTCTTAATACAAATATAAAATTTGATTTTTGAACGAAAGTTATTGGTTCGGAAAAATCCGCAACTAACACTATGGCTCTGAAATTATTCTTGTAACCTATATATTGCTACAAGACATGTTCTCCGGATTTTTCCTTTGCTTTGTTACTAGAATATTTTGTATATAAAATTAAGGATATTGTAATTAAATATGAAATTTTCATGGCTACATTCTTAAGCTTCAATTACTTTTTTCATATAACATCGTAGCAAAGAAATGACAAAACTAAAGCTAGAATTAAGTTAGAAACTTTACATGTTAAGAGTCGGCCGTTTGGATAAACTTATTTTAAGTGATTTTTAAGTCATAAGTTAGGAATTCTAGTTTTTGATTTTTGATTTATTTTTTTATTTTAGCTTGAGAATAAATACTTAAAAATACTTATTTACTTTATATATAAATACCACAAAATAACTTAAAAATTATTTTAACTTAAAAATACTTAAAATAAATCAATTCAAACGGGCTCTAAATAGCCAAGGACACTCGAAAGAGGAAAAAAGAAAAGTAGCTACAGGATAATACTTATTATTGGGGAAGTTCTATAATGCGGCTATTAAGGTAAAACTTGTGCCATGTGTGTATGCTATTATTGAAAATGATAAAAATAGTCCCTTATGTTTGAGAATAGTTTAAAACTAGTCCCTTATGTTTGAGAATAGAAGTTTTTGTCTATTATATTTGTCAACATCAAATATTTAAATGACCAAAACTGCTCGTGCATACTCAAAAACTGTACGTCTAACGTTTTTTATTAGCAAGGAGAAGCGAACTGTAGTTATCATAACTCTGCAGGCACAAGATGTAATTTGTTTGCCCTTGAATGTGATTTATCCCATTCAAGGTCTCAGCGATTGCTACATTTTGTTAGGTCGAATTAATCCATTAAATGTTTATGTTATGAAAATAATTATATTGCGAATATTCATTTATTACTTCGCTATAGATAATCTTCCTGAAAAAGATTATCTGTTTGGTACTCTATTGAAATTTATTTACAATCAGTTGATGCAAACAGGTTGCAAGCAACTCAATGCATCTGCTTCCTGAAAAGCCTCGCAATTGCTTTATTCTTTTGTAAATAAAAGAGTTTTCAGTTTATTATGTAGATCAATTTAAAATTGAATAATATATCAGTTTCTCTTTATACTTGTCTTTACTTTACGGTCTTTATTTGATAACAGTTTCATGGAATTCAAAGATATACTGCAACATATATATATAAATATACTATATTAAAAGCACGAAGACCCTTAGCGAAATGTCGTTCACCTTTTTTGCCCATTAAAAATAAATTTTATAATGGACAAAAGTGTAATTTAGTTATTTTCCTAATATTAAGGACTTTAATATCAAGTATAATTTTAGTAATTAAATATTTCCTTATTCCTAATATTTAGGAGTTCTAATCAACTAAAATTTTAAATTTATGTTAGATACGTTTTCCTAATAAGAACCAAAAATATTTTAAAAAAAATACTTACATAGAAGGTAAGATTCTTTTCCTACAACTGACGATAAACGTTTTGTAATTTTTGTCTTCTTACCAATTTTGCCTCTTTATTTTCTTTTCAAAAGAAACTATTTGATAATCTTAAAATTTTAATCAATAAGTATGCATTTAAAAACTTGGTCATTAAAATATATATTTGATCTATTTGCTATATTAAAAGCACGAAACTCCTTAGTTAAATATCGCCCGTCTTTTTACTCTTAAAAAATAAACTTCACATTAAAAAAAAATTGTAATTTACTTATTATCCTAATATATAGGACTTTAATTTTTTATTTTTTTAATTATTAAATCTTTCCTTAATTGAATTATTTAGGAAGTCCTAATATTAAGGACTTTAAAGTAGATATTATTTGGGAAAATAGAAGTAATATTACGTTTCTTTTCCTTGTATATCCGAAAATAGAAGTAATATTACTACCATACCAAAAATATATTTTTACTTTTACTTGTCCATTATACTAAATCAAGAGAAAAATAATCTTTTTTTCCCGTTTTTACTTTTATCATTAATTATTCATCTTCAAACTTATTTCCCAAGACTTTTTGAAGGCTATCATTATTAGGGATTGTCTGGTAAAAACATACTCCCTCCGGTCTAAATAAGTGATTTTTTGGATGTTTTCACACAGATTAAGAAATTTACCCTTTAACATTAATCAACAATGAAAATTGACCATATTAACCTTTACTTTCTCACATAAATACTCATAACACATACTCCAACACTATTTACTCCAATGACAATGTAGGAATAAAATAATTAATTCATTCTTGAAATCTGAAAAATTCATTTATTTTGGACCACAAAAAAAAAAAAAAACCAAAAAACCACTTATTTTAGACCGAAAAGAGTACTATATCTATTATTTTTTAAGGGGCGTGAAAAATCCTATCATTCTAATTAGTTGGATTTTTAATTAAATTGTCTTCACTATGATTAGTGGCAATAACGTAACGTCTTCAATAAAGATCACAAAGTATCAATTCATAGACTAGCCTTTTCATCAATCTTCAGATCAGATATTTTCTTGGCTTAATTTATTATGATCACTCAACTTTCACTTTATTAATTTTCTTTTTTGACGAGATTGTAAAATTTATAAATTTAAGTTAATGTTAGGTATGAAGTCTACCATATCGAGTGATTGACCATACAATCGTGAGTAATAATGACCAATCATTGTATACCATTAAAATTTAAAACATGAAAGGTACGCATATATCTGACTGTATGTTATCTAGCTTTTATTATAAGATAGATCTTTAATTTTGTCAACTATAAATAGACCTAAAAGAGTTGCATTAATTGGGGAGGAGATAAATATCTTGGAATATTGAATATGAAGGGACAGCAGAAACAGCGTTTAAAGTGCAACACCATACAAATTTGATGCACTCAAGTGGATGATAAGGATAGTACGGTGCACAAGATATTTTGTATTCATACAGAGTTTGGGGAAAGGCTGCACCTCAAAGTGATGCAGATAGCTCCAGTGGCCCTCGCTTCTGCCTCTATCAGGCTGCGACAACCCGCCCTCCCCCCTCCACACCCACATCATAGAGGAGCTGCTTCAACATCCGCGTTACAACCAAGAAATGCTTTCTAGAACGATATATGATGCTAAACCGAAATCGAGATATAGGGAGGGTTGTCCTTTTGTTGTCTCGAAGAGACCGAGTTGCTATGGGGAACAAAGGACGAAATACAATCGATTCCTCCATTTAAGTGGTTCTCGCTTCTTCTTGTTCCTGTTCCTAATTCCTTCCCGGGTAGTTCCTAATGTTTGGCACTTTCTATACTTTATGGGTGCAATATCAATAATGCAAATTCACTCATGATTAAGTTATACATATAAATAACTATTTTAATGCAAGCATTAATGTCTACTTTTATGACTCGAATATGTGACCTAGACGAAGACAATCGTTGTTGTTGCTTACGATCCTACATATGTCGGCTAAATAAATATACTTCCCGTCTTTTTCTTCTTTTGTAGAATCCACACAATCAACTTTTTGAATTGATTCGAGTTAACTTGCACCAATTGGCTGAATGGTGGTGGTGCCTCTCTCATTCTTGATGATGCCATTGTTTTTATTTTTCAAGAATCCCCTAGACCATGGAATTCAAGAAGAAGAAAATCCATTCATAGTAGTGGCGTAAGCAAGATATTTCGCAAGTTATGTTACCTTATTATCACAATGAAAAGTTGGATTGAAGCTCTACAAATTCTAAGATTTTACTTCTTGTTTCAAGTTGATGTGTATTTCACTTTAATTTTAACTAGTGTCGGCCTATTATATTGAAAATATTATTAATATCGAGTATGATTTCACAAGTAGAAATCGGAGAGGATGGGATATACGTACGTACACCTAATTACCGTTACGCCCTGAGTAGAAGGGTGTTTCGCCATTTTCCACTTGTGAAAGAAAATAAGAAATTTATTCTATAGCCACTTGGAAAACTAGTTATAAAGATTGTCAGCATCTTGCATGTTCAAATAACACAGAGATTGTTCATCCATTTACCGTCAAACCTAACTCTCAGTAATAGCCTCGTTTGTTTCGAATATTTTTGGATGTTATAGTGAACTGATGTTATAGAGAATATATATTATAACATAACATGAAAATTGGTTTCGGGAAAAGTTTGGCTTTTATAATGAAATATTGTTACGTAGTAATACTGTTATAGAGAGGACTGTTTGTATTTCAATGTTGATTAATGATATTATCTAAAAGGATGAGAATTCCTCAAAAGGATGAGCAGCTTCTTACCATAAACAAACTTTAGGACAAATGAAAGTGGTTTATGGTCCTTCAAATCAAGTTGCTAAAATACTTGTTCTTTGCTTATGATTAGTTGACAACTACTTAGAGCAAGTTTTGATGAATATTCTGTAAACCTCACTGTGTTAAAATAGAAATCAGTAAACTGTTAAAAGAAACAGAAAATTTGTAAACGATAATAAATATTTCGAGTCCACAATTTCCTTGTGTGTCCTTAAGGAATTTTAACCCCCTCACAAGTTGCCAAAGTAATGGATTAAATCCTCCCATGATGAAACGGAATAAACCTTCCTGGAACAGTGACAATACAAGCTGCAGGATACAAACGAACTCAAAGAACGGAGCAAAATCACACTTACGAATTTGAGGGAGAAACTGCGAAGTAAAATGCAGTATTCAGAAGGAAATTCTCGATTTTCAGTTAGTGAAGAATAAGCCATTCCTCGAAATTTATAGGCAATTATAAGAAGAGGTGTGATGTCTGTTCAGGAAAAGGTGTATGTTTATAAGGGAAAACAACGTTCAGCAAAGGCAGCGTTTTTGGATTCCAGTTATGAACTGACTGACATTTAATTAATTATTAAATAAATTTTGTCCAAAAAATATTATTGATCATTTGCCGAAGCCGAAGCTGAGCCGAGCGACGACGACAGCGCGAGAGTTCATTCTCTTCAACTCCTTTTAAGAGCTATAAGAAGTGATCCTATATTTATACTCACAAGTGTATTTGTCTTTCACCAATGTGGTACAAAGTTCATGACAAAAGCTCACTTGATTCAAATTTTTCATTTTCCTCCATTTTATTTCCCACCATTTCCCAATTCACACTCTTATTCTTTAAAGCCCAATGCTTAAAGTCCAACGTATTCTAAAGTAAAAGGCAAAAACAAAGCTTTAAATTAAAGAATCTGAATACGATTTCTGTAAATATTTATAGTATTCCATTTTTGTGAAGCAACATTTGTGGAGTCTTTTCCTTTTTCAGTTTCCTAGCTAGTCATGAGATCTCAAGCTAGGGTGGTCCAATTTTACAGCTTGCATTTGTGAACCTTGTATGATGGTCCAAACTCCAGGCCATATTCTTAGGATTTCCTTTCAACTTTATTATGTTTCTCAATTTTGAACTGTTTTAAAAAACATTTAAATAGATTATTAAGTAGTAATCTCAAGGAATCTAGGAAATACTTGTTGGAAAACAGATAAAAATTGAATAGTATCTCAAAAGTAAAGATTTTTTTATTGGTTAATAAAAGCTTTTTCCTCCACCACGTATATAATCACATCTTTTAGTGAAACAGTAAAAAAGTAGTAAAGGGATTGGATTCACGTGTACCCAGAATGGATGAATATGTCAATCTTGAACGCGAGATAGACACATAGGAGGCTCGATTGAGTCATTTTATGGAAAATTAATTATTTTTTTGGTGAACTAGATAATGATATAATATAGCAAAAATAATTACATCATTGTTTGGGAGCTACTGTCCTGATTGTTGCGTTAACATTGGCATACATTACAAGGGGGTTCACCCTGATTTTGCATACAAAAACAGTTCCTAGGATGGCTTCCCACAGGGCCTTGTTTACAAATACTGGAGGAATTGTCAAAATTTCTTTCCTATCAAAAGACTTTTTTTTCCTGCTCCTTCCTTTGCGAGGAGGTCCGCCACCTGGTTTAGTTCTCTGAATTATGTCTTAGTGCTAGGTTCCCCAGCTGCTCCATCAATGACATGCATTCAAGGATAATAGAGTTATAATGCAGGTTTCCCTCATTTAGCATTCTTACACCTGTTCAGAATTAGTGCATATTTGTAACGGTGTGAGTCTGTGTTCGAGGGCTATTGTGAGACCCTGCCATTGAGCTTGGAGTTCATCCTCTACACCGGTGGTGTGTGGTAAACCGCTCATATAACCTAGTACCCAGTCACCCTTGTTATTCCTAATGACACCCCCAATTCCTCCTACTCTTGATTTTGGGCAAGCATCCCCATCAGAGTTAAGCTTGTAGGAGCCAGAAGGAGGTGGCTCCTAATTGATGTGGATTTTAATAGTTTTCCCTTTATCCCTGTGTTGTACAACCACATGATAATATTCAGTGGCCCTGGCAATGGTTTTTTTAACAGGGGCAGGGTTCATTTTCTTTTAAAAAAGATTATTGTTTCTTGTGAGCCATAGGCTCTAAGAACAGAAGGGTAGAAGGGATTTCAAGTTGATAGCATTGTTAAACTGCATGTTCTTAACCCTGTGCCATGTATCCTCCCAGTGAATCATTGAGAACACAATATATGGATGAGAGTTCTTTCTAGTACACTCTAGGGTTATGGACTGCCAGAATGCTCTTGTATTTGAGTATGCAAAGAAGATATGATTGATGTCTTCCACTCCAGAGGAGCAGAAATGACATATTGGGCTAACATTTAAGCCTACGTTATTTAAGTGCTTTGCAGTGGAAAATCTGTTATGTTGCATCACCCAAGTGAAGAATTTAATATTATTAGGGACCCTTAGCTTCCAAATCCAGTTGAAGGTATCATCATGGTTGGAGTTAGAGTTTATCTCAGAGCTAATAAGGTTGTAGGCAGATTTGGAGCTGAAAATACCATTACCATTGAGGTTCCAGCTGAGCTTAACCTCTGAGTTAGTAGAAAGAGGGATGAAGGTGGATAGAATAACACACTTAATGTCCATCGGAAAGGGGTAGTGGATAGCATCAAAGTTCCATTCCCTATTACTGAGGATAGATCTGATCTTAGTGGTCAAGTCAGAGTTGTGTCAAGGCCCTTGGAGGATTGTGTTGAGGGGATGCATATTGGGGATCCAATTGTCTGTAAGAAAGTTCACTCTATCCCCTTTATGGATAACCCATCTAGAGGCCTTAAGACAGACCTTCCATCCTACCTGAATACATTGCCAAGTCATAGTTTTAGGTTTAGCTCTAGGATGGTTACCACTACAGTGCTTCCCAACTAGTACCCTATCTCACATGGTGTTAATGTTCTTGTAGAGTCTCTAATCTAGACTGGTCAGGCTACTTTCCATTCTACTATTGCCTATGTTGTTGCCCCCAAATTTGTCCCTGGCTTTTAGGACTTCATTGAACTCACCTCCAACAAGCCAACTACCTTTATAAACATAGGCCATGTCCTCAAGGGACTGCTATAATTCTATCATTTAAGTGGCTACCAGCATAAATAGCTGAGAAAAGCCATTTAGAGTCATTATGGATTACCTTTACCATGACATGCACACCCTGGGTTGTGGTAACGACCTCTTAAAACTTTACTAGATCATCCTTCCACATGACTACTATTCCTCCAAACTGCCCAATGGAAGAGGATTGGAATTGAGCTGCGAACTGTAGCTCAACAGTCAAGTGCGTATGGTCAACTATTTTTGTCTCAAGGAGAACAAGAACAACAAGGTTGTGCAGCTTTACCATGGAGGCGTAGTGTCTGCGAAATTCAGCACTGTTGTCTCCTCTCACATTCCATATTATGAAGTTCATCAGTAAAGGATTTCGAGATGGGGCTTTCCTCTTAAGGCCCTTACCCTTTCCAACAGGGTCAGTTTAACTCTTCCCAACATAGGGCTTATTGCAACTGCCGAGTTCCCTAAGCTTGGAGATGAGTGAACTTGGAGATTTAGTTTGTAGCTTACTAGCTTTCTGGGGCAGAGTGCAATAAGCTTTCTTCAAACGGCTCTTTGAACTCGATCACCTAGCCTTCTTGCATGAGGACGACTGTTGTTTTTGGGACTCCTAGTTTTTTCAGGATGTTTTCTAGGTTTGCGTTGGACTCTTTGAGGTACACTAGGGTTTGGTTCTTCTCCTTGATTAGATGGTCCATGGTTGTGGACTGAGTTGGTAGTGGGGGCATGGGTTTATTCACCAGTGGCCACATGGTGAAGGCCGGTGATGGAAGAAGAATGTTCAGGTCCATTGGCGGGAAAAAAACATCGTTTAATAGAGAGGCCCCATCAGATTGTTGAGCTCCTCCATAGACAGGGGTTGTTGTTTTCCCATGTATTGGGCTTGGAGGAGAGTGGACAACCATAGTTGGTGGCCGAAGTTGGACCAACCCTGGTGGAGGAGGTGGGTCGCCAGACATGCTAGATAGTGTGGGTCTTGGATGGTGATGGAGATTGGGACTAGCCCAACCATCATTTGTAGGATGCAAGAGTGGCACTGTAAAGCCATCTCGATCCAATTCGTGCTAGGAAGTTTGAGATCTTTGCTCAATCTTGAAAGATTGACACTTAGTGTCACTTCACGACCGAGATGGTGTGTTTGATTTTTCGAAGGCGTATAATTGCCTTTTTAACCCAGAGTATCTTTGGTTTGGTCTAGTGTGTGCTTCGCCCGTGGAGGTGGTAGTAGATGGGCCATAATTGTCTAGGCCCATTTTTTGGTCCCCCTTCTTGCCACTTTTAGGTGGATTCGATGGCCCCATGACATCTGTAGTCCCCTTTGGTTTTGGATTTCGTATGCCAGAATCCATGATCGATTTTTGGATTGGTGTCAAGGAACGTACCTAAGGAGGTATTGAACCTCCTTACCTGGGTGTTAACTTGAGTGGCTTTGTTTGTAAGGCGTATGTATTTTGAAAAAGAGACAATGCGTGAGAGATTTGTTCCATTGCGGTACCTTCACTGTTGGTGTCGCCGGTGGGTGTCGCTTGACAGTTTTCTTGGG